>JAUZND010041800.1:0-20845 GCA_034780555.1 Coelogynopora nodosa | reverse complement strand
TAACCATTGCATGTATAGTTTTGATTGAAATTCTAATAAAATAATTCTATGCAATACTCAAAATCTATTAACAATAATTATTCAATTATACAAAAAGCAATATCGATAGTAGTAATATTAACATTTTATCAATTAAGTATTTAATCGGGTTTCTCATTATAATTGATTATATAAGCAGTAGTAGAAATACAGTCAAATTTGTTTTAAATAACACTGGAATCGTTAAATGTTGTAAATTTGTTTTCTAGACTATAAGTGTCTCCATAGTATAATGGCCAGACTTAAAAGAATTGTCAAGGTGGCGAATGATGAAACTAATTGTACAGATGTTATCATAAATTCTAATTGGTTAATTTAAAGTTAATTCAATTTTCTTTTTAAAAGTATTAGCGTTTTGTTGTCCAGATCGTGCTATACGAAGACTAATACGTTTGAAAATGTGTACGATGGTAGATTTTAATGAACTATAATTATTGAAATTTCGCTTAAAAAATGTTTATTTATTAATAAAACCGAAACCACGGTTGCATGATTTTTTGTTTTTGATTTTTTATGACAAAATAATAAATGTTAGCTTCTTTTAGAATAATAGTAAGAAATTGAACTGTGATTGAAAATACATTGAACATTGAACTTTTGATTACACGCACTTATATCAGAGTTTATTATTGTATTACCTTATCATAAGTACTCTGGTTTAAATGTATGCAAAAGTTCAAGTCAATAAAGATTAAATCAAGTCATAAAGACAAACATAACGATGCATGGATCAAAAGTTCATTAACTTTGTTTCGTTAGCCTGCATGCAATAATATACAAGTTTTAATAATGAAACTAGCAAATTAAGTTAGGAAAATATATGATAACAAACGAGTTTCGCATGAATTATCGATTTGAAGCCGTTTCTCATTGACATTCTTACATAGGGGAATTTTGTACGCTACGGAAGTCAAAGAACTATTTATACTTCTTTTATTGCAAACATAATTAATATTCTACTTTCAACTCCTGAAGAGAAGTCTGCACAGCACTGGCAAGCTTCTCTGAGGTCAGCCAGGCCACAGCTTCTCTCTGCCAATCAGGATTCTCCACGTCAGTCGACTTGAAACGGAAGAGACGAGAGAGCGGCAAACTACTCCGTTCGTTGGCGCTGATTGGTCGAAAGTGACAACTGGATGGCGTCAGACAGTGGTGATGGGAGGATTTGATTGGCGGTTCAACTGGAGCGGCGATACGACGAGCAGCCAGGATGCAGACAACGACCACACGAAAGCGAAACACTCCCGATGGGTGACTGCTGTTTGATTGGTGAAGAGAGGGAGTATTAATGGAATATTAAAAAATTAAAGAGACAATAAATTCTTACTGCGATAAATTATGAAGTAAAGAAATGCAAAACACTTGCAACTAGTCTGTGGCAGACGTAATTGTTTTACGATCAATAAAAGAATATTAAATTTATTTATATTTTTAAATAGACTTTTACAGACAATTTTTTATTAAACTTTAATTAGAGAATTAAAAAAAATCCTTATTAAAATATGTGATTTAATCACAGTAAAGACTTGATCCTAATTATAGGTATTTGTCAATCAGAAGATACAGCTTCTCTCCTAATAATATGATATATCGATATATATTCGACATATCTAAGGCAACATAGCACACCGCCTGTGTATGTCAGCCTTGGTCATGACATCGAGTCTAGATTGCTGCTGGTCTGGCCGGCTGGTCTGACTGGTGGAGGACTGTTGACTCTTGCGACCGACAAAGTGGGCGTGAAGGGTGGCCGCGAGGGCGCGTAGTCGGGTCCAGCTCTTGTCTGACTGCCATCTGAAGGGGGGAGGGGGTACGGCCGGGAATAGAGGGACGGAAATTGTCTGTGGTACCAAGCAATATGATAATTAATAATATAAAATAGTACAATCATGTCATAAATTAGTTGTTGTGCTCGAATGTAGGAAAGGAACAACATCGTACAATATTTTCAGGTAGAGTTCCAAATTTTACATACACGATTAGTGAAAAAATATTAGTATAAATCACATTTAGTACAACTGTCTTTAAATGAAATGTAGGATAAATGAAGGATACAATTGTAACATTATTTACATGAGTGTGTAAGAAAAAAGTATTTACAAGGATATCATTTTAAATTGTACACGATAGTATACATGTATAGTATAGTACGATGTATAGATCAAATTTTACACGTCGAACGGACACGTATCTTTAATGACTAAAGCTAAAGAGTAGAAAGTCTATTCTTGGAGGTGGAACCTGGAATATAGACCCTTCTATACATAGTATTATATCCACGATAATGTAAGGTAAGCAGACTTGAGTACAATATTCTGAAAGAAAGTGTACATGAATTTTAAAAGGACATATTTAAGTAACGGAAAGATTGCATGACATTTTTTATAGAATAGTGTAAGCTCCATAATAAGTCATTTTGTGATAATAGACAGTAGTCTGAAAATGTTATAATACAACTAATTAAAATATCCAAAATGAAGTAGGAAACAAACCACCTAGTTGATGAAACACCAAGTTGATGAAACACCTAGTTGATGAAACACCTAGTTGATGAAACACCTAGTTGATGAAACACCTAGTTGATGAAACACCTAGTTGATAAAACACCTAGTTGATGAAACACCAAGTTGATGTTGATAATATAATATATTATCAACTAGGTGTTTTTTTCAAGTTAAATTATAACATCATTTAAAATGTAACGAAACTTTGTCTAAAATGCATAATTATTTCTTACAAATTTGTTGACTTTTAAAAAGTCATAACATTATAATATGTAAAAACTATAATCCTAAAAAAATCCACACGAAAACGTAGTGCCTTAATTTTGGATAAAACTAAATTATTAAATTTTAAGCAATATAAATATCAAGTAATCAGCAGACGAAGGGAGGGAAGGTGGAGGGGGTCTAAAGTTAATAAACACGTCTCTAATTCACAAATAATTCCCTAAAGTTCACCCTAGAAGCACCAAGAGGAGAAGCACTGGTAGGTAAAGTTGTTTTCCTCCTGCGGTCTAAATAGTCTTTCAAAAGAACCTGGTGCAATTTTGAGATAAATATCAATGTCCTTATCTATATTCCTTATATATATAGCAGAAGGGAAGTAGAGGGAGTAGGGGGGGGGGGGGGATTGACCAACACCCACCTGTGCACGAGACGCAACAAGGCCGCCCTCTCCTGGACCAGCTGAGCAACACGTCTCTCCAGCGGGAAGTACAGCACGGCCAGAAGGGCCACAGCGGCCACCAGCGCGGGAACAGGGGGGTCGTGTTGAGGACCACTGCAGGAGGAGGCTGGGCGGGCGGCGGCGGTGGTGGTAACGCAGTTAGTAGTGCTGGAATGGGACGGATGATGAGGGAGAGACGGAGGCTGCTGGTCCATAGTGGAGGGGCTGCTGTGAGCTGGCGGCTGTGCTGCGTTCTGTATGATGGGGGGGGGGGGGGGGTGAGGACAAAGAATACTGGAGGGTGAAGAAGGCTCACTTTTGAAAGAAGACCACATTTTGCAAAATCATATTCAGTTATAAGAAATATTTTAAAATCCCGTTAATTCAAATGCCGGAATATGGCCACCCACCTTATACCTATAATAATTTATAAAAAATGGGGGTAATATTAGCTTATGCTATCTTTGAAATAAAATAATATACTTGATTAAACAAAATAAGCAGAAATAATTTAGTATTTATAGAAACATTGTCATGAGAGGATGACATAGGTAACATCATTTTATAATTATTATGAACAAATGAAAGGCTTTCTTCTCAGGATAGGATATTCAACGTTTATAATTGGTAAACATACAAGGTAAAAAAAATTGGGAAAAGTAAACCATTTTCAGTAAATTTGACAATACATTATTTTACTCATATATATGGTCAAAATAAACTCTGAAAATATAAGCAAAACTAAAAATTCTATCTTAAAATCAAAATAACTGGTTAAAGATATTTTCTTAACAGAATTACAGATCACATTAAGTTAATCCCATCTCATTGTAACAAGACAATATTATTAACTTTGGAAAATATTCATAGATCACGGTGAACAAATTTTATGTAACGCATGTAACAAAATTTATAATCAATATTTTGGAAATTTAATAATCATACATTCTTTTTAGAAACTGTCTTATAATATAATATTTACACTTATAATTTATATTGAAAAAACTTGAACATTGAAAAACATTAATCTACTAAATTCACAGTTTCACGTAATTGGAAACGTGTACAAACATAGTAATATATAAATTGTAAAATATAAAATACTATACGATTCAGATCTGTTAATATCAAATACTATACGATTCAGATCTGTTAATATCAAATATTATACGATTCAGATCTGTTAATATCAAATACTAAAGCACCTTTAAATATATCTCAGAAATTAAAATCATGGCATAGAAACTGATAAATATTGGTAAGAAATTAGACGTGAATTATTTAAAACTTAACAATAAAAAGAGCAACATAACTTATAAAGAACTCAACGAAACGAGAAAGAGAGAATCAACGTCGGAAAGAATTAATTATCATACCGCTATCACCACAGCAACACATGGCGTTGCGATCAAACGGGATACTCTGGTCACAACTACTCTCATCCATCTGAATAGAAAATTAAATCGATTAGCCAATAGTAATGACCTTCTGGAATTTGATTGGCCAAAAGTAATGATATATAGGACTTTGATTGGTCAACAGTGAATAGTGAATATGTGTAAATATGTCATAAATTATATGTGAATATAAGTCATAGTAATAAATAGTAAATAGTCACCAATGAACTACAAGAATAAAGTAAAACATATGTTTGAGGCTAAAATAATAATTAAATAATAGGTCAATACTTCAAAACGAGAATATCAGAACAAAACAGACAAATAATAAATTAAATTTTTTTAATTCGTAAATTTTCAAAAAATATTTGTAATAAAGTATATCACAAATTAAAATGATTGAAAATTTTATTAATATTTTTGAAATCAACATTTTCCTCTTTGAAGCAATAGTTCACCTTTTTTAAATTAGAAAAAAAACATATTTAACATGTTTTGTGAATTCTAATGAAAATTCCAAATGTAATTGCAGCTTCTAACAATCCCGGCTTAACAAACTAGTCTTTAGTGAACTAATTATATTTTACACTCATTCAAAATAAAAACAAAATATGATGCGTTGAAATGGTTCCAAGAAGAGATTCTTGAAGTGTTGCAATGTTCCTCTCTAACCCTTCCTTCAGAAATTTAAGCATGCAAATTCAAATGCACAAAAGAAATGCCTTTTTATTCTTTTATATAAATATTCTTTTTATCTGTTTATGAAAAACAGAGTATTGTTACAAATCAGTCTGAATCTACATGAAAAGAGTTTTAAATATAAAACACGAAAAAAAAATTGCGCCATAAATATTTTTATAAATAATTTAACAATATTATTAATATAAAATATTATATTTTAATATTACAATAATATTATAAATATCACATAAATACTTTTTTATGCGGCAAAAATATTGCATAAATTTTGATAAAAAATGAAAGACTAAAATATGTAAATAAATAAAATTATGTTCAGGTTAGAATCTCAAAAAATTACAATTTCCATGTTGTTGTCAGCATTTTAGTACTTTACCTGACACAGTCACCTTTTGCAGTACAAAAACAGAACAATATCCGGTCTGTCCATATAACCGTCTAATCTGGCATTGATGATGAGCTAGGATGACACCTCACCTTCAGCTTGGAGTGTGTCTCCTGCACCAGGCGCACAAAGTGATCCCCAATCTCCTCCTTCTGGGCGCTGAATGCCTCCGACAGCGCCTCAAATTGGGCCTGTTGGAGACCCCCCCGCACCCGCATCTGGGAGACTTGACTGTCGCGCTCTGCCACCTCCTCCTCCAACTTCTTGATCTGGAGATAGAGATGACAATATTGTACAATTCTCTCCTCGAGAACCTATTTACACCCAAGTCCGTACAAGGCTTATTTTTGATGGTAGGCTTCAATTTCAGCTCGTGTATCGGTTTTGTATAATATTGAACGCTGGACAAATAATAACTCAATAATATGTAGAATACGTCAGCGGATATTTTTTATTTCGAGGTATTAAAAAAAACGAATTATAAAATACTTTTTAAACGCAACAAAACATATTGTAACAAACATAACTCGATATACCTGAATTTGGCTGTAGTCCGGAAAGGCGTGACAGTTTTGCTGCAGACATCAATTATAAAATTATATATAGATATACATGTATAACTACAATTAGGATAGATAGACCAACTCTATTTTCCATACAGTTAGTGTTATTTATTTATATAGGAGGGAAATAATAATATATTTAATATAATATGATAATTAATTATTGATTAGTTATTAATTAATTATTTAATAATTATTAATTAAATTAATTAATATAATAATTAATATTAATTAATTATTAATTAATATTAATTAATTAATTATTAATTAATTATTGATTAATTATTGATCATATAGGAGGGAAATAATAATATATTTAATATAATATGATAATTAATTATTGATAATGGGGATAGTTTCAGTAGAAAGATCAGAAATATTAAAAACCAAAAATATAGATTGAATTGATTTTTGAAAAATAATTATTTAATCCATAACTTTTCCATTTAATTCTGCCATATAATATATTGTTGACAAAAACTTACAGTCGAATATTAATATAAAAGGTAGTTTTAATATATATTACATTTAACAGTTAATAAAATTTATTAGATATTTACTTACTACGATAAGTAATAATTGCATTAAATATATACATTTTTAAAATCAATTTTCTATTATTGAAACTCCGTAGGTTTTGTTTTGACCAACTTTAAATTGTGCAAAAATGAATAGGCCTATCTTCTCATACGTGATAGCTTTCTGTCAGCACAAGCGAAGACAAGACAGACTGACACTGACCATGTTCGCCTGGTGCATCATCTGCTCGACCATCTGGTTCACTCCATCCGCCAGCAGAGACTTCAACTGCGGCCACGAGAGTGCGCCGGTGTCCACGACACGATTATCCCCACCACCGCCGGTACAGGCGGGAGCGGGGAAGGAGAGCGGATGGCCGACATGGCTATTGGGCAGCGGCGACGACTCCACAATCACCGGCTGGCTCATTGTTGACAACTGCTGCATCCCGGTCTCACCAGCCGGCAGGACGTGGTGTCGGCGAGGCTTCGGCTTGGCTGATGATATGGTCTTCCTGGTGGTGTTCTTCTTGTGGGCCACGGTGACAGTGGTGCTGTCCGCGGTGGCGGTCGACAGGGAGGAGGTGGAGTTGTTGTGGTCCCCCGCTGCCGCCCTAGCTGAGACTGAGAGGGAGTCGGTCTTGTGCACGGCTGAGGAGATGCGGTGGCTTATCTGGCGGACGAATTGGTTGCGCTCCTGCCAGTGTGTTGTGGGTCGAGGAATAGAAACACATCGTTTATGCTCCATTGTTGGCAACATTTAATACGTAAAGATGTCAGATGCAGCCTGTTCTGCGTCTGTAACTAAAAGTGCTTATATTTTAATCATCATTGATATTTTTTTAATTACTTGTATTGTGAGAAATTAATCAATTCTCAAATCAATTTTTGCTTCAATACATAATTTCTGACTTCATAATATGGTGACTTTTGTTTTAAATAAATTTCTTGGCGATTGGATTCGTTGTATATAATACAACGCCATATTTAAAAAAAAAGTTTTTCAACATTTATAGCGTATACTATATTTAGTTTACTTAATCAATTAGTTTCTAAATCTTTAAAGATAAGTTCATGATAGATAGTTTGATTGATTGAAAAAACTTGTGAAATAAATGTTTTATTTACCGTTAATAATAAAATATTAAAGATCATAAAAAAATCATTGCTGACTATATTCATTTGTCACATAGACACAAACATAAACAAAATTAAATAATAGAACAGTTCAAACCAACTATTCGTTTATAATTTACTCGAATTGAATTATAGACTGTTGAGGATTTCAACTGGTCTGAATATGACCAGATATGTGCACAGTTGATGTTATCAACAGAATAGTGTGACTGCTGTTACTACTGCACAGTGCATATATGCAATGTACATATATATATAGTAATTATAGCATGATGACAAGAACAGATTTTTTAAATAGAATAAATTGCAACGTCTAACTTTTATTTGTAATAAAAAACAGTAACGGTGAATTAATAACACAAACATTAAATATAAAGAATAATATGCTTTTTACACTTCACTGAATTCCATTTATACACTAATTAAAGTATTCTACAATACATAACTTTGTACAGTGTACAACATTTTTTATATCAACGATTTTCATCGAAAAAGAAAACAAAATATAAAACAATTACTAATACAACTTAATGCAACCCTTAATTTTTCCCCTGATATTTAAAAGTGTATTTATAGTTTACATCTATTATACAAACAAAAATGATGTTAGGTACATTTAATGCTAATTTTTACAACAATGAAAATATCGATAAGAGCCTATATTATCGCCTTACAAAACAGAAAGAAAGTTACATGTTTAAAACGTCACAAATAATAGTATGTCTTACTCCTGTTGTTTCTGATAGACCACTCTGAAATACGATAAAATATGTATAGAAGGAAATATATTGTTATGAGTAGGATGACATTTTGCAACATATTGAGTTACGAGTTCAAGAAACATTGACACTGACGTAGGGGTCTTTTAAATATTTGTAAAAGAAAAGATTCCACGAAGGAAAACGTACACTATAAAGGTCGTATAAATTCAGCAATAAAGGCAAATGGGAAGCTCAAAATCTTGAGTTATGTCATTATCAAACTAACGATTTATTTCCATATTGTGACAAACAGTAACATATTGAAACAAATAGCATTTCCGGGAGAAGTACAATACACGTTACATAATTCACAAGTGCGCACGCAACTAGGAAACAACAATAGAATAGTTGATCAAAATGAATGTCTAAAGTACCCGTGTGTAAATGAGGAATCGTTTAATGAAATAATCTTATATAGGTATTTAAGAAATATTGAGCACAATGAAAGATATAAATATTAATCTTCCAATTATTCAACTGCACCCTATTGTACTGACACAGCACCTGGCAACCAGACACAGGGTTCCTACATCATTCCAGGTAACAATAATATTTTAAATATAGGATAAAAAAACCTTTTTGAAGGTGTTTAACGTAAAAACACAATCTTATTGTGGAAATTTAAACATATAAAACTAATGTTATTCGTGTTTTTAATTTTTGTGAGAACCTCTCCGGCATCAATACAATTAGATAAATGTGATTTATTTAAAACATGAAAACAATTGCATAGTGAAATAGACAAAAGGACGTAAATAATATAAGAATTATAGTAAAATATGAAGTACAAAACAGCTGAAATAGTTAGGGACTTTTTAAAGCATTCTAGGTTTTCTAAAATTAACCGATGAATCAAAATATAACACTTTAGTCAGATGTTTTGTTTAGTTCATAGTAAGCTGGGAATTTAACTGAATTTAACTTTTTACGCTCATTTTTTAATCTAAAATTTGCCGCTCCTCTCTTCCCGGACAAATCAAGCACTATAACAGACATTTTGAAAATAGCAAGATGGGAATATCTACATAATATTCAGTATATTTAAATATTTTAACGGCTGTAGAAGAAGAATAAAACAAAATATGAAATAAGGAAGGAAAAATATATTTTATGGAAAAATTACTAAACACTTTAATAATAAAAACCATGATTTTGACTAGCATGCCGAATTAAGTATATTAGAAAGTGGTGATTGATCGGGAAAATTATTACATATAGGTAGATTTAATACCCTTAATTCCAAAGGCTTTAACAATAAAAGCGAACAACTTGCTGCCTCAGCTATTGCTAATTGTTGTTTTTAATATTTTTGGATTGATTCTATTAATAACATTAATAATATTAATAATAATAGTAAATATTAATAATAACCTAAACAAAACTTTAAAAGTTATTAAAAATTGCATCACTTTCAAGCTATTAATTAATTTTAGTAGTTGTTTATCATCGTCAAAAATAAACAAACGCATCTGACTGAACCTCCAAGTTCTTCAATGAACCACGCCAACACGTCACAGACAGTCAGAGACAGCTCACCTGATTCTCAGTCTTCCTCATCCCCCGACACCGGACCAGCTCCTCCCCGGCCTCCCCAGCAGCCCCCTTCTCCCGCTCCAGTCCCCGCTTCAGCTCCGTGCTGGTCGCCCGCAACTCGGCCACCCGTCGCTCCAGCTCCACCGTCTTCTTGCGACCCTCGCGGACCCCCTCCTCCGCCACCGACTGCCCCTTGTGCGCCGTGTGTAGCGCCTTGTCCCGCTGACCGAGCTGTTCCCGTACAGCCTTCAATCAAGTAAAACCGAGAATGGGTGTAAGAGTCAGACTTAACTATACACTGGAGTGTCACTAAGGGTGAAAAATTACATTTCTGAATGTCATTACATTTGCAAGAAACATCTCTATAATTAAAATATTTAGCTGCACAATTATTGATCTAAAGTTTTTTTCTGTCCCATGTTATCTGCAGATGATTAATTTATCTTGAACGCTGGAATCACCTTCAGGTCGCGAGTCAAGCCAGATACCTCGTCGCCAAGTTTCCTGCTGGTTTCCACCGCATCGAGGACCCGACGCCGCTGAGTTTGGAGCAGGGTCTTGAGTTGGTCCAGAAGCAAGCGGGGTGACCGTAGCGATTTGGGTGAGGAGGGGGAGGGGGGAGACGGGGGCGTCGAGAACTTGTCCACGAGGATCTGGATCTCCTGGAGTGTAGGGAAGTCAGCAGTATACGGCATAGTTATAAAATAGTTTTCACCAAAGAATGTTGTAATGCAAGGTGGCTGACAGTATATGCCATTATTTCGCATAATTTTGCAGTATATCATATTATTTTAATTACAAGTCTATATATTGAAACTATTAAAACTTTCAAATAAACATATAATAAGATTAAATAGTTTATACTAGTGAATAAGGAGAAAAACAATAATATTAATATCATAGCACACAAATAAATGGAATATATTCTTCAAACTACACAGAAGTTAAATAAACACAATTCAATTGATTGTCACCGATCGTCTGGGAGCATTTGATTTGAACAATAATGCACGAGACTGTTCGTTCTTCACATAGTTGACTTTATTCTCTACGGAATCATTCACAGTGATGATATCCTTTTCATTTTACAGACAATCCACATCCTTCAATGATTCTACTCTTTGTCTCTTCTATGTCACTGATTCTGTTATCTTTTTTGCAGCAAAAGTACACTTTTGTTTACTACTCTAAATTCTAAACTATAATAATTATTTTTATAATTTCAATTTTACTAAATTAAGTAATTACCTAAATTTGAATGTTCTACTATTTCTAAATCTAAAGCTATTTAAGGTCGAAAATCGCTAATTTCAACCATTATTGATATTCTTTTATATTTAAAGATAAAAGTCCAGTACCATTCGAGTACATATTGGAATTTCCAGTACCATTCCAGAACCGACAGCAGCCAACCTGGTATTATATTAACACTAGCAGCACCAACATTTTTAGAAGCCTTTAATCAGAAGAGAGAAAAGCAAATTGACCCACCAATATTTAACACATGCACGGGTAATGTTAATTATATTTATCATTTGATATCTAATAAGATTATTGGTTAGCCGTATATTTAGTGACAAAGATGTGCGAATTATAATACATTAAACAGGCGAAAAAAGTGAAAATTATCTGTTAATCTATTTTTATTACTAATGGCGTCATAACAGTTATGTAAGTGATCAATAATTGTTTAAACGTAAACGATTAAATATTTGTTGATAGACGAAATTTTGATGTGTCTAAAAAGCATAGTTCAACCCAATTTTTAATCATATTATTCCACAAAAATAGATCAATGTGGGAAACGAGAGGAACAAAAATCACAGCAGGATAATTTTAGTAGATTTTGAGAAGTAACCGAATAAATACCGATGGATCAATTTAATTTATCATCTTGGTGATGCTTGGATTAACGTTTATGCATTTAGAAAATTATTTTCATTATGATCTTGTAACAATTATAAAAACTACTAATTTTTGACAGTAGCTTATAATATGGTCCAGAACTTGTCAAAAAGGATATTTTTGTTGGCATATCTACTAAAGCAGAGTCCGTCCATCTCAACTAAACTACCCCGGCCAGGATAGACTAGAGCTACCTGGAGGACAGCATTGGTCTCAGACTGGACGTTGGCCAGAGTGTGTCGAGCCTGCTTTGCCTCGGTCTGCAGTTGGTTCAGCCGGTTGTTCGTGTTGTCCAGCTCCTTGGTCAGTTCACTCGTAGTCCTGCGGGTCTCCGACAACTCCACATGGCTGCTCTGTTGTCGCGAGGCTGTGTCCTTCTGTGGTCGGAAGGGGGGGGTAGGTGGTAATTATGGTGACTCATAGACACATATACCGCATTAATATTTAGTATAGGCCTAGCTATATATTAATTGAAAAGTTTAGTACTAATAGCCTATTTAGACGGAGGGCGGCAAACTATTTATTATGTTATTGTATAATTATGCATAGTAATTATATTATATGTTGTCTCTATAATCTAACTAAGGCTTGGTTAGAATTTGAGGGAAAATTGAAAGAGTAAAAAATACCTATTTTTGATAATTATTTGCGTCATAATAGTTATCAGCAAGCGCCAAAATATCAATTTAGGAATGAAAGAATAAATGAACATTTCAGACCATAAGCTTGAATATAATATAATATTAAACAACATTTTTTGAAATGGATAATAAAGGCTATTTTAAATCATATTGAGAAATGTATTACAAGAATTTACAATTGTACAGAATGAATGCTTTTAATACTAGAATTATTCCAATCTGTTTTTGCCCAAAAAACGTGGCATTTCGTATTAAAGTCAATCTGATTTTTTCGTGAAGATTTCGATGACTTTCTAGAAAGTGGCTGTTGCTTTAATTGGCAATAAACTGAAATTACTGACTAGATAATAAAAAGCACTAACAATTAAAGCACCTCTGGTTTAGTGTAAAGTTGTGTTGACACATTATGATATGATAACTTTTAATAGAATTTTACAGAACACGTTTTCTATATTAATATGCCTAAAATTTAATTATTATCCTAGCAGTTACTAATGCAACACTATCTAGATATAGTCAATATTATAATATCAAACAATACTCTTGGTTTGGTAAAAAAAAGTGTAATTCAAACTTCGTTAGGTATGCAGGGCAGAGACTACTAACAAATAGCACCCACATGATACCAGAAGCCTAATAAATTAATTTAAATATTTCAAAATGAGTTTATCAATTTAAAAGATTATTACAGATTTACAAAATTCAGATTCTAAGTCGAACATTTTTAATTTAATAAACAATATTTCTTACATACTCTATCTTTGATTATGTAACACATAATATAATAAACGGCTCCTTTAAGGTGTTACAACTATAAATATCTATAAGCCACGCTTTGATAAATAATTTATTACAACCTCATTATCCTTTCGTGTTGATTTTTTATGAAATGTTTTCTGTAAAAACAAAAGTAGAAAGAAATGATCAAAATGTATAGTATAAGTAAAATTAAATATTATGTTACATGAAATATAATAAATAAAAAAAGTAAATAAAAAAATTAAATTTATGAGGGTCATTTCTACTCTAATAAATCTTTAAAAAAATATTCCTACAATCAATTATAGATTTGCGTTATACCTTGCTAGAAGCGGAGAATTATATTTTAGTTAAGAACGCTATCATTATTAAGGAATATATAATGAACCCACAAAGCTATTAAAAAAAGTTATATGATTCAAAAAAATATACTTCAGGATTGCTATCATGGTAGTATGGTAGTGATCAGTAATAATGCTATAAAGAGAGAGAATACGTCGCCTAGTATATAATCGAAATCAGAACCATGAGTCAAAATCAACAAATTAATTACATTTGAAAGATTGTCAAAAGTAGTATTCATTTCAAATGTTCACAAATGTTAAATTTATTCAATGTAAAATGGGGACATAAACTAAAGATTTTCACCCTCAAAATCGAACCTAATGTAAAATATATCAGATAACATTGAAAATAGTAACATCGGTTTGTTGGACTCACAGAGCTAACTTTTCTAATCAGAGATCGGTTGCACCTTCGACAATTTAGGGATTTTATATATAAAATGTCATATGCTTACATACTTTTTTCAGTCACGCCCACAGCCAAATTGGCCAAACCGACGTTGATGTTTTCAATATATACCAACATAATTGTCATCTGCCTAACTAATGTCTTTTTATAAAATACTTTTTTGTCAATACAAAAAACATTAAAACTACTGGGAAAAACACATTTGTTGGCATAATATCTCAAAAAATATATAATAGTGCATCCCCGTCGTATTGTACTGTACGTGTAGAGTCAATATTTAGAGCTCACAGACGACTACACACTTAATTATATTATCTAGATGCACAATATAAAAGTAACTAAGAATAAACTGCCAACATTTATACTATTTTTGTCACTTTATGGATAGAAAATAACAAGGTTACAATCCATTCAACCAGCCCGAATGTGTGACTTGTTAGGTATACTATCGATGACGCGTCAACTGACCTTGACCTGGTCCAGCTCCTGTTGATAGAGGCGGGCCCGGGCAGCCTCCTCTCCCAGCGCCAACTCGGCCTGCTGCAGCCGCTCCGTCAGTCCCTCCACCACCGACCGACCGAAACTCCTCCGCTCCTCCCCCAGCGCCTGCTCCGATTCGCGCAGTCGCAGTTGGACCAGTTCCGCGTTGAACTTGGACTCCAGGTGGCCGGCGCGTTCGGCCTCCAGAGACTCGTCCAGGGAGCGCAGTTTGTAGACCAGCCGCTGCGGGGTTCAATCATCAATAAAATGTTCAGTAATTTGGATTATTGTGACTGCTTGTTAGTTACTACTTATAAGTCTAACAGAATATTATGTTAATAGGTTGTATTATTTTATAAAGATATATGGAAAATATTACGAACTAAACATTGTTTTTCAATAAAGATTATCTAGGAATGCTACCTAATCCTCACATAAATATGTTCTGAAACCATGATCAATTACTGCCAACCCACGATTACCAAAGCATAAGATTATATCCACTTGTAAATAGGTACTAAATCTTAAACCAGTCAAAATTGTAATGGTTAGAATTATAAGTAGTCATGTTTGTTGGTCTATGTAAGTATAATAATTAGCACTAGATATTATTATATTTCTTTAAAATTGTTGATCTGTCTTTCGAATCGCGTTGAAAATAAATTTACTTTATTAGTTAAATAGACTATGTTTACACCTACTTTGCCTGTTTCCAATTACTTTGACATAGTAAACCGCTCACTTCATTCTCACTCCTGGTCTGACCCTCCCTCTCCACCGCCAACTTCAGCTCCGCCCCATTAACCGCCAGTGTCTGGACCACAGCAGCCTTCTCCTGGCCCAGTCGCTCCCCTGCCTCTCTGGCCTCGTCCAGACGAGCGTCCAGCACGGCCAGACTCGAGGACAGGTGTTGTTTCTCAGAGGACAGGTCAACCATCTCCGCCTTCTGGACCTCCAGCAGCTGCGCCTAGGGACGAAAGAGATGGATGAAGAGGGGGCAATGGGAGAGGAGAGAGAGAAAGCAAGCCATCGACTAGTGAATTATAGAGTAGTCAGCGAGAGAGATAAAATAAAATAGATAAAATTTAATGCTTAATAACATTGTCATATAAATATTTTCAACGTCAAACCCTTGAAATATTCGATAATAAATAAACAATAAATAATTAGTTAAATATTAAATGCCGTTGAGAGTACAGTAAGATAGTGCGATATACAAGAGTATAAATAATAATATTCTTAATTTAGTTTGAACAACGCCAACTATAGTTGTACTAATCCTAAAATAAAAAGATACGCATTGAGGATATAAATAAATCTGCTTGAATATTAACATCAAAATAATTGTGCAATAACAAAGTTTCACTGTTACTTATGACTAATCTAGGCTCAAAAAATCAGATTTGAACTTACGATAGCATCATCGATTATTCTATTAAGCCTGTGCAAAAACTACAAGTATATGTTTTCTTTTACAGTACAGAATGTGATTTTAATGTAAAAAATGAGTTTGTAAAATATACTATTTGATTGGAAAAACATTAGAGGATTGCAAACATCTAGATAGTATGTATAATTTGGCTATGAATCAAAAGGAGAATACACAAACTAAATATTAATAAACCGTTGAAATATGTCTAAAAATCTTCGTTAACACTATCGATCAATGAAACGTTTAATAAACCAGCTTGAGAATTGAGATACTCTAAATGACAGTATAATGTCAAAACCGAAAGGTTCATCATCTCAAAATTAGCCGATAATGTAGGCGACTATCTCGTAAAAGAATGTGCAAATGGTAAGAAAAATCTTGCAGTCGCCAATAGTGAGTAAAGCCGATTGACTAAGGGGGATCAGGGGGCGAAATCTTTCCAATTATTTATTAGATGTATTTGGAACCGTAAACCTTGCGTGAACCTTTCGAAAAAATTCCAAAATCTAGTTTTGAACAAACAAAAAATTGTCCAAATTCTTGCAACCCGAATCATAACGAGTAGAAACCTTAAAATTAGTAAAACTGTTTAGGGTTTCAAAAGCGGTAACCCAAACCAAAAGAAGGACAGATATAATCAGTTTGGAGACACATAAACTAAATTTTTATATTTTTACCAACACTGCCTGATGTAAACTTGCTATTCTAAAAAACAATGACTAATTAATAAAATACACAAGAAAAAGATTCATAAATTGGTAGATTGGGTTCTAATTCACATAAATGAAATCAATTCAACATAATATATTATTGTATAGAACAAAATTTTAACGAAATTTGTATAAGAAATGTAGACATAATATCTCGCCAAAAATTCCGCAATCGCACTGACCAGTCTCTTAATCTTAGCGAGTAGATCTTCCTCCTTGATGGCGAACTCGTGTTGCAAAGTCTGGATAGCTTGATCTCGCTCAGTGAGGGAGTGTTGCAGCTTCTCCGCTTGGGCTATGCGGGGTGAAGTGCAGTTGGAGTATCAAAGTTAACACGGGAATACCTATCACTATAACATTAAGATCAACATCTTGAGAAGACATGGAGTGACTGGTACATATACAATTTCAGCGAGAGAGAATACTCTTTCGACAACGATTCCAAAAACATAATATATGATCTCCATAGTAGAGATGTTTTCTGATTTTAATATATGTCAGATAATGACGGCACACTTCCAAATGTTAAGTAAACTGAGCTATGATTTTATTCTATTATAACATGCTTATCAGAAACATTAATATATGCATGTATATGTATATTGCATAGCGCCTACTTTACCTTTGCCAACAGACTGAACCTCCTCCAACGTGTCCTCCAGAGCGGTTAGCCGCCTCTCCCGACCCCGCAACTCAGACTTGGCGCTGGCCAGATCCACCTCCAGTTGCTGATGCTCGGTTCCGCTGCGTTCGTTCTGGTTGCGCAACTTAGCCAGCTGAGTCTGCAGGCTGATGATCTACCGAGGAGTGGTTAATGTTTGTTTAATGGGAGAGGCGGGCGGGGAGAAAGTTAAGGGACAGATTCACACCCGGAATAGCTTAGTGTAATAAACCTATATTGGATATTGAATGAAAATTATGCTAAATTGGCAGTATATTTTTCTTACATTTGGTAATCACCATAGGCTAGTTAGTATAGAATTGAAATTCTGAACCCTAAATTCAAAGCAAGTAGAAGTTAAATATATGATTGCATTAAAGTTTAACTTTTCAAATTATCAATTATCAAATGATTTTTAGAAAACGAAGATTTTCGTGTAATAATTGTTCATTTAGAATTGATTTTTATGTAATAACTTATATTTCTACCACAAATTGAATTAAAAAGGAACCTTTATAATAAACACTAAGGAAACGTATGTGGACAGTTTCATTGGACAAAAACTAAAAAAAACACTTAATTTAATAATTATCAAACCCACTTCGCCCGTTCATGACGAAAAGCTATTCAGGGTTGATTCTATTCAGTCACCTCTATTGATAGGTGATTTTAAATCCTAAGGAAGCCAATTTGTGGTCTGGGGACAAAGCCCTCGGTGGGCTCTGGGTGCAAAGCCACCAGTGGGGTTCAGGAAAAAGCCTCTGGTAGGGGTTAGGTGGTAAAAGCCCCTGAATATATATATATTTTCCATTAAATTTAAGCAAATACTTTAAAATGAAGCCTCAAATAACGAATATGAAAATATTGTGTAAAAAATCGAGCTGAACATTTTAAATTATGAAATTTAAATGTATTCTAGACATCTCCAAATAAATTAGTGAATAGAATGTGCGAGTGAGTGAAACGAGCATATGATGAATGCATAGATTATAATAATAAAATACATAATATGTAAGTAGGCATGATGAAATGAGAAGAGTCGGTCTTGCGATTAGTGCGACATTTTGAAATTCTCGATAACAATAAATGACTCTAAAAGCCATAAAATTGGCAGCCTTGTCTATTGCTTTATAAATATTGTATTAATGTGTTGTGAAAAATCAAGTACAACCATGAAATTACCAGGGAAAAAAGCAAAAGGAATCATGCACATATATACAATTTTAATAAATGCTCGATTTATATTTATTTGACATTATTTCCAAATAATCAGATTCATTTATTATAAGAATCAATAAATAGACCTATATTTACTCATTTATATTAATATAATACTGAAATAGAAAATATGTTGAGGATAAAAACACATTTCTAGCTTTGATATATTCTTTGTGCAATGTGCATGTAAAAGCATTAGTAAATACTCTTTAAGTTGTATTGGAATAGTTTTTTTAGGAAATCATTATAGAATATTACTCACTCATAATAAATTATTTGAAAAAATATACACCTTTATTAATAAACTCGAGCTATAATATATTTAAAAAACTCGAGGAATAATTACAAGGTTTACTAACTTTAATACAGAATTGTACATTTTACATATTAAGAAATTATAAAATCTTCTGTTTAAAATCATCTATAAATTTACGTAAAATTAATTAAATTTACAAATATTCATTTAAAATAAAATGTTACATTATTATTATGGAATGTATTATTATAAAAATATTAAAAACATTCTGGTTGTTGATTAAAATTGTCTTCCAATCTCACAGGCAGACTAGAAATTGAAGTGTTAAATAGAGTAAATATTATTGTCCATTATATAATGAAATATAACTATGATAATTAAATTGCAACTTTTTCAAGTTACAAAATCTTTAAAAGATGTGCCAATAATGTAAATTGTGACAATTTTCAAAATACTAATGTGCAGTATTGTCAGGTCAAAAAAATCAAGTAATAATTAATTAAAACTCACTTTGTCATTATTTTTTGTAGCTTCTTCAAGCCTCGATCGTTCCCGTTTATTCAACTTCTTAACAAGATCAAAGTTGGTGTCTAAAACAGAAGAGGGTTCAAAGAGATTTTGACCACATTCTTTTTCAATAATGTAAACATCGGCCTAATACTAATAACTAGCTTGGGCTTTCCTTAACTGATGTTGCCTTTGAATATACTTCTTATTATTATTACCATCAATATACTTATTATTATAATATATTTTCGATGCTTAATTAATATATGCTGCTAAATATTAGATATAGTAAACATAACTGATAATGACTATTAGATATAGCTCTAAGGGTAAACCTAAACGTATTTATTTCATAGATCTCATAACTTGTATATGCAAAATGAAACAATTTTACTACAGGAGGTTGCACATTATACTTTGTAAATTTGAAGCAAGATTTGAATTTAAAAGTTACCAACATAATTGAAATAAAAATATTTTAAAAATAATGTAAAATAAGCAAATGTGTTTGCCATAAAACTATTGCTTGCTTTTTGCTACAGTATAATTGATTAACCACTTTATTTGGTATACTAGTATCAATGCTTATTCAAAATACCAATTTGTAAAAAATACAAGTATAAACAAAAAATTTCGACTGTTTTACAAACCTTTTTGTTTTTCTAAGTCCAATTTGAGTTCTGTCAATTTTGTTTTCAAATAGTGACAGTCATCATCAAAGGTTGTTGATATGGCTTCATTGTATTCACATGGTTGATCATTGGTGTCAACTTCTTTTTCATTATTTGATGCCATAATTTAATACCTAAAAAAGAATTCAATATAATTTTTTTAAATTTAGTGAAAAAGGATAAATGCACACTTGATAAAGAATAAAATAGTATTTTCAAAATAGGTTGTAATAGTGACATTGAAAAGTTTAGCATGAATGAAAAGTTTTGAAAGTGAATGAAAAAATGACTTTAATATGGTTTTCACTACTGCCTTTAGAATAAACTATTTTTTTCAGATAGATTATACAATTTAAGTAATAATTAACTTATTATAACAGAGAAGTGGTTGTAAAATCATAATATGGATGGAGAACAGTGTATGAATCAATTCTAGCAATTCAAATTGAACAATGGCTATCTATTCTTGATAGTATAACTGACTAGAGCATGTAATAAATTAATGAACAAGTTTTCAATGGGAGTATTTACAGGGCTGGAAATAAATAACCGATACAAGTATTTTTTGATAGTATTTTTTGCCATAATTTTATTATTATGGAAAGTATCCGATACAAGTATGTTTAACTCAGGTATTTCATCAATCAGAATG
>JAUZND010041789.1:0-20848 GCA_034780555.1 Coelogynopora nodosa | reverse complement strand
AAAATACCCCCCCTACAAATACCCCCCCTAAAATCCTACAAAGTATGTCCACGTACGAAGGGTTAAGAAGGTGAATTATATTTTGTAAATCCAAAACATTATCCGATTTCAAAGATTCCAACGAACCCTAGATACTATAGTCAGTCTCTAACTGACTTCAGTAGACCATAATCAGTAGCCGACAATGCCAGTTTAGCTCGACAATATAATTTGTTGACTTTACATAATACGCCTTATTCCTCGTACTGGTCGATTTCGAATGTGGGCATGCACAGGTATACACAGAATCTGGGCATGCACAGGTATACACAGAATCTGGTCATGCAAAGGTATCATGCAAAGGTAATCGATATTATATGTATACTCAGTCTACTATGAACTATAAATAATAATATAAGAGCTGGTTTCAAACATTGCTTTTAATAACACTTAACAAATTTAAAACAGTATTTAACGGAAATTACTAAGCACATTTAACATATTATGTTCTATTTAGTATTATTTTCAAAACTCAATCAAACTTTTTAATGAAGTAACAAAATACTGACATAATATTATGAGAGAAGAGACTATTTTGTTTTATATAATAGATGTACTACTTAATATTGTGAAAGAGTAGTAAAATAATAATTTGGATAAAATATATTTTATAACTGTTAATGTTTCATAATTTGAGGAAACAGTCAGCAAATCGAAGCTGACTAATTAAATCATATTATAATGTGATAAAAAACAAGATTTTAGTCGTGTGCAAAAAAATGATAATTTGAGCGAACTTCAATTAAAATAATACTTAAAATCAATTATACGTAAAAAAATATGTTTTAATATATTATCAAATAAGTAATAACATATTTGAAATTAACATAATTTTGCTCCTCAACGTATTTCAAAAGCTTTCACAAATAAGTGTCAAACAGTCCGCATAATATGAAAATAAGTGTAAACAAAAGCAACATTATTGACAATGATAAAATACACAACAAAATAGTTACTGTTAGTTATAAATGTGTGCTTATTATTGGCAACAAATCCATGTCTGTTAGCTTATATATCCAACAATAGCAAAAGCATTGCAAATGTGTACTTCAAAAACGAAAATATACTGTTCAGAGGATCGTAACAAACAATGAAACGTACTTTAACTAAGAGAACGAGTATAGTTATGACTCTCGGGTTACGTTATAAAAGATTACGACTTATAATTAATATATATGATTATTATCAACGATAAGTGATTTAACAACATTAGGTACGTTCTACAAAAAAATGTAATGGAAACCTCTCCCTAGTCCATAATACTAATTATATAGCTAACTAAGCCAGACTAATCTCAGAGCGTTAACTTATTTCAACTGTTACCAATAACATAATAACCATGCTGATGAGTATTCTGCATGATCGCATAATATAATTAATACATTGTCTTTATATATGTATCAAATGATGCTACCAACAATAATTTACTGTAAAAAAATTGTTATCAACAAAAGGGATTATTATTTATAAGAGAGGATTATGCTGAAATATAAATTTGTAAAATTTCAGACAACCTTTCCACTTCTGAAAAAGCACACTATTGTAGAATCATAATAATAACATAATTTATCGACATGTCCCCTTTCAAGTAATCCATTTAAAATGCAAATGTAATCAACATTATGCTCTGCTTTTTACTTAATGCCTATTGATGCCGCGATATATACAATACACAACTTAATACATGCGGCTGGCAGGATTTATGTAGTTGATAAAACACAATAAATTGGTATAATGTTGAATAATGCATGAGATTTGAAGCATCATTACTTCGATTGTTTAGCCAATAAAACCGTGTCTAGCTAAACATATTGATAAACATAGTAGAGTTCCTTGTCCAGGACATTTATACATGCTGTAAAGATAAAACGAAGATTCAAACAGTGATAGTTTTCGGCTCGTATATTATAAATGTATTATTACAGTTCTGTAGAGAAATAATAAATGAAGGAATGAGGTTATCTAGTTTCTCTTTGGTGCTATAATCAGCAACAACTATATGTGGGTCTCCATTTTGCCCTGAGTATATTTAACATAGCAACCGTGACTAACATATGTACATTGATGTACCAATTTTGTAGATTTATTCTGTTTGTTTCTGTTCTATGGTGTGTATCTCCATCTGTTATTTCCTGCATTAGGTCGACGACCTATTCAATCTCAGCCAAAACTACTTTCAGATCATATTTTACAATTCAATGTTAGATATAGATTCAATGATATTAATTTATTATAATTGATAGTTCAAATTGCTTTCTTTGACTATTTGTTTGGGGGTTTAATCTGTACTACTTGCAATCCAGTCATCAGTAGGGAGACTAGGGTACCTGACGAGAGCTGAATAGCTCGAAACCGGTAGTGCTCTGTCTGTCTGATATTTCTGATATCTATGGCTCTGCGCTTAGTGCTTACGTATTGTATAAAATATTCCATAACATTAAAAATATGATCAGACGTTGTACCAATCATTTAATTTAAAGTGGATGTCACTGGCTGACAAATAGTCTCATATAGACTAATTGTTGATGATTTTCTAAATATAAGCTCATTTAAAAAATCGATGAAAATAGTGAAATATGATAAGAAAAAATTCAAAACCATTCACAATATTGCATTCAACCGCAGCACAACTTCAGGATGCTGTACAGCGATCGATCGTTGCAGCCTATGCCCACCAAGCGTGACGCGCAAAATGGAGGTTGAAATATTTCAACTGTTTTGCCTAAATCAAAAATTTTATATAAGTAGGTGTTTTGATAGTTATTCCTGGTTATAAATATGCAGTAACTTATGTAAAAACATTGAAATAGGATTTCTTTTTTATTTTATGAGTACGTTATATATACCACATTTTTCAAATAAATATTTCATAAATATTGTTCCGTCTTTTCACTTGATCCAATATTTACACTATACTACCTGACATTAAATAAATAAAAATAATATGTTTGAATGTTTAAACTATTTATACAGTACTTTAATAATAGTTGTCACTGTTAGCAAATAAATTATGTACATATCGTACACAACTCACCAAAATTAATCTTCCCCAAAAATTAACCTACTTTTCGGTCCCTTCAACTCAACTATGGGTAGAGTCTACTATAAATATAGTTCTCAATTGAATTGTATTCTATATACCATAAATAGATACCTAGCACAATGGTTGCAAAGAAACAGGTATTATATTCCGGAGCTCTTGAATAAGTTCACCCAGTACCTTTCTTAGCTTCAAAGTTGGATGAACCCATATCTTTCGCTTCCTTGCGCCTTCTTCTAATAAGTAACAATAATGCGACATCTTCGGCTTCCATAGTTAAAATGTTTATTTTTGTAGGTTCCTCTTTTTATATAAAAATTTCTACAAAGATTTCCGCGTCGCGTTTGGTGGGCACAGACCTTTAGACGAACACTACATAACAGTTGGCACGACACAAGCAACAATTTTGTTCGACAGAACAAACACACAAGGCGACAGGCCCAGTGCCACACTGACTGGTGATTTGAAATAAATTACAACGATTAATGATCCCAATAGCTGATAGAATAAAGAAAGATAGAAAGAAAGAAAGAGAGACGCACCTGAGATCCGTCAATTAAATGCCTTCTCCTCGCTGTGGATGACGCGAGTGCGTTCGATATGGACTCTTCCGATTGGTCTGGAAAGAAATGGAGCAAAAAGTTAGGTAGTTCAAACCACTCAGTTAAGTGTACCACAAACCTCCTGTTCATTTGTTGATGTTTAGAATTAAATAAAGTAATTATAACGGTACCAACTTACATCTACGGAACAAACTGGTCTAATCTATTGGATAAAGCGAGCTGATATAATATGTCAAAGTAAAATGATGTTGAATAATAATAATCAGTAACAACTCGTCCTATGCAATATATGATTATAATACCATTTAGTAGTTTGGAATTTTAAGTAGATGACTTGATATTATTTAGACGATCTAAAAGATGTTTCTAATGATTCAATATTGTTTGTCAAACTTGAAGTGAAATAAAAGATAACCAGTAAATACTGTTTCAGAAATAGCACAGTAACTCCATAATCAATGAACATATTAAGTTCTTTTTATACAAATACAATGCTAACTAAAGTCAAAATATTGAATATTAATAAATAAATAAATTTATTAACAAACATATTATTTTTAAGCTAAATGGAATTATAAAATACATACAAAAATATACACGGTACAAAATACTAGCGCTTTTTTAAATATATCTATAATCTTCACATTCTTAAAGAATCGTTGAATTTCAGCCATTATAGTGACAAATCTGCAAATTTAATTCATCCCAGAGCTCTGTCTAATACTTAAATTTAAAGAAAAATAATCTGTTGGATAAGGCAGCCGATTATTAAGGAGCATTATATTTACTCTAAATTACTAGAACTAACAAGAGGTGGTTATGTACCCTAAAAATGCTATCAAATGAGTGTTCATTTTAAATTTGAACAAATGAAAGACAATAAACACAGATAAATATGTAAATATTGCCATCAACTCAGCATACAAAATGGAGATGAGGAAGGGAAGGGGGGTATAATACGAACCTGCTGATGTCAAATTTCTCGCTCGACATTCCTCTGGTAATGACTCGTCGAGAAGATTGAAATAAAAGGAATTCTCTGTTTGTACCTCTTTCTGCTTCCGCTGAAATTGACAAACAAAGGATGGCTGATACACTCTGCACACTTGATTGCAATAATGTACGCAAACGGCAAGTTGATAATAACAAACAGTGAACAAGGCAACTCACCAGGCGAAATTTGTAGGAAATATAACTCTTGAAACCAAATCCAAGGGTGACAACAGGATATCCGATACTGTAAATAAATGGATATAAAATGAATTAACCACAATAACATAAAATACATCACACTTTAGTTAAAACTATAATAGTGATTTTTAGTGGAAACTACAATATGTATGACTATGTAGGCAACATAACTATCTTGAGAGAGAGTATGTACTCTAAAGAGGTACACTGTGGATCGATTTTCTAAATGTGAGCAATCCAGGTACACTGGTGGAAGAAATATCACGTCTTAAATTTCCTTTTTAACCAAAATTGACCTACAGTGAGTAAGTAAGTAATAGCCTCGACCTTGCATGTAGGAGGAAAGTTAAGTCATGTGACCGCTTCTCGAAGAAGCCAAAAAGGGAGTTGGGTGTGTGGCATGCCAACCTTCCAGTGACAATACATTGAAATGAAAGGTTCAACAGGTATAGGAATTCTGTGAGGGGAGGGGATATCCCACACATCATGCAAGCTAACATGTAGTACGGAGGGGGTGAGAATGATTCATAACTACAAATATACCGATATATTGCCATCAAGTGAGAGTTAAGTCTAACTATGAGCAAAGATTTGTGATATATAGTTATGTTTATATAGTTATGGGTGATTCGTGAAATGCTAATAAACAATTAAATGCCACAAGGGTAAAATTACAATACAGTAGATAGGCCAGGAGAAGAGAGATAAATATTAATAATGTAATTTAATAACATAATCACGCTATTTCCAAGTATAGAGGTTAAACTTTCCTTAATTTAGGATTATTCTATTGTACCGATTGATAGATATTTATACAGTATAGTTATTATAGAGAGGTTGTACCTCATTTCTCGCC
Organism: Coelogynopora nodosa; assembly: GCA_034780555.1. Taxonomy (NCBI): domain Eukaryota; kingdom Metazoa; phylum Platyhelminthes; order Proseriata; family Coelogynoporidae; genus Coelogynopora; species Coelogynopora nodosa. The sequence goes on along the minus strand of JAUZND010041789.1, from coordinate 15,159 downwards.
TCGAAGTATTCAATGACTTACAGACACGATAAAGCTAGTTAAGTAAGATGGTGACAATACGTTTGCATCACTCGTACAACAAACTCGGATGCGCAGTGTTAATTTTATTTATGTTGCAATCATATAATGCCTTCTTTCTAACATGCGGATGTTTGTAAAGTATTGGAATACATTGACTACATCACAAAGTGCATCGAGCCTGGACAAAGGTGTATTTATAACAAGGAAAGATGGAATCATTATAAATAACGCGATTAAACAGATAATATCAACTGATTGATGGATTATTTGTGCGCACAAACATCTTCATAATATTATATATAATATAACAATATTGTTACATCGTATACTTGCATATTGCACTACGTATTTGAAAAGAAGTGTAAGAAAGTTCAAGACTATTGTCTAAGAAGATGGGATGATCGAATATGTAATGAGAAAGAAGAAACATGGTAGAGGAGAGAACAATATATACAAAAAAAGGAAGGAGAAAACAAGAGAAAATAGCAAATTAGAAATCAGAGAAGCGGGAAATTTGGAGCGAAACAAAAGAATAAAGACGCAGGGAAAAATATGGAAATTTAAAAGGTTTAAAGTGGTAAAATAGCAAAATAAACTCACCAATGACTGGCAAAAGGCCGACAAAGGTCTATATTGAAGGGCAAGTTTCTTGGTTCTCTGAGACGGACTGCAAACTCGATATACATAAAGAGGAAGCAGAGTGCCACAGTCGGCAAACACACCCCTCTCTCTGAAATCGAAGATCAGATTAACACAGATAGAAAAATTGATGAAATTAAATGTCTTGATCCTAGAATGAAATCAACAAATTTATTTATAGACGGCGGTATATACATAAAATATTGGTCACGTTTCTGGCCACGAGCTATCAGTATTTGGATTATCAATAAAATAGTTACTTAGTATTTGAGATGCTTAAAAATCTTGAAAGTTTGTTTATATTTAAAAAAAATATATATATCATGTACACAATTACAAAATAATCAGAAACAGTAATAAAAAATGTTCTTGAGTGAAATCAGTATATCAAAAACTGCATAAAAATATCAGAATTGGTGAAATATTTACATATGACGTTAAATTATATAATACTTTAAATAATAACTACCACATATAATCGATCGATTCAACTAATCACTATTTATCGATTATTAGCAACTGTTCATTAACAAAAAATCAATATGCTTCTATTTTAAACTGATCAATACAAACTACTGACTTGAAATGTTGAATCATGACATTTCAATACTATACATTACATACAAATTTAAAATATATTAACAAAATATAGTCAACAATCTATCCTAAAAAATCCATAAACAAAAATGTGACATCGGCCTTATATTAAACTATAATTTGATCCAAAAACAGGTGATCCACGTTGTTTTATAAAGATCAAAAAAGTTTCCTGTTAGATCGATTGTTTCATAGTGTTAATTTAGATACCTGTATGCCATATAAGCTGGACCCAGACGTAGGTACTGCCCAGAAAGAATAACCAGGTGACCGGGATAAAGAGATAACAGATAAAGTCTGATGTCAGAGCAATACACAGGAAGAACAGTGAAAAGATCTGAAAAATAGAACAGATAAAAAGACATTATGGAATAGTGACGCTGCTTAAGCCAAATGGAAATGGTGCCAACTTACCAGGCCTTGATACTTAAATGAGTCGTGGAGGGAGCGAATGAGGAGCCAACACGGCCAGAAATACTCAAAACGAAATTCCAGTAAGAAATCCATTGTGATAAGAAAGGCCCAGATTAAAAGAAGTTTGAGGTATTGAGCGTAACTGTAAGTGAAAAAGTACAGCATAGTAAGAATGAGAAATATCAAATAGATAAAAGTCATTGCTCAAAACCCGTTGTGCTGTCTTTATACTGTTTATACTGGCTTTGTGAATAGATATTACTTAGTAATAATTAATATAATTATATATTTCAAATATCTTTTTACATAAATTTCATTCTTTCATTTTAAAGTTCACATTATAAACAGCTTCACCATATTTTTTTACTCTGAAACTGCCATTGGATCAAATAATGGGCTGAATAATATTTGTCAAACCCATCAGTCTGATGAACAATTACACAGAAAAAGTTAACTGTAAGGTAATTGACTGGCTGAAGCAGTCACATAATACAAAAATTTCCTAAATTAATTATTCTGTTGTATAATATTAAGATTTCAATTTCATGAAATATTTTTAAAATAATAATCTCATAATGTTTGTTCATAAATATATCTCATTGAGGGGAATATTTAGCATACTTATAATATATAGTGGTAATAAATTTCGTTCAATATTGAAATACACATAGTAATCAAATAACAAAGCAAAATAATTAGCTACATACACTAGAAGACCAATTTACTAGAATTGTGCAGAACACTTGTTGGATCACTTTGAAGTAGAACAAAACTGCACTTGGGATCACTAGAAGATGCCATTGATTGCACTAGTTTAAGGTCCATACAAAGTGTGGAAGAGCAAACTAACATACAGTTTGGAAGACTAAAAGTTCTAAGGACCAAAGCCAAATATATGAAAAGCTTTCTGGGTAAATAAATGATATGTTTAAAATGTTTCTTATGATTAATTATGCTTTTGGAAGCCAGGAAGTATGTAGTCATAGTGATGGACAGGATTAGATTATATGCTAACCAGAGATACCAAACCTTCATACTATATTCATCATTTCAAAAATTGCAAACAAGAAGTCTGTGGTTTGGAAATTCAAAATTTAAACAGATTTTTGGGCCAGAGAGAGTATTTCGATTTATTTTGTTCATGTAGTATTATTTAAATAGAAATATTGAATGAAAATGATACATTTTTATTGTGACATCTGCCCACTGAAATGCAGCATCCTCATCTTTAGTATGATTTTAAAAAATCTTTTAAAATCAAATCCAAGCAAACCAGTCTCATAATTAAATGTTGTTTTATTTTTATAAAACTATTAACTATCAGAATGGATTATTTTGGATTCTGTGAGCCAGTTTTGAATACAGAGGGCAAAATCTACAACAACAAAAAAGAAATATACCTTCATTTGTTAACATGATCTTTTGTTATTCTAGACTCAAAATTTAACATGTCAAAATCGAATAATTAACATAAATAAGGTATATTTAATTGAAAACCTAAATTCAGATTTTATGTACCCAAAATGAAACTCATTATAGATATTTTATACACTTCAATACTATGTAACTATCATTATGTATATTATATTAATCCTAACCTGGTCCTATAACATACAAGACTATATGTTTTAAACATTAATTTAACAAATAAATACAATAATTATGAGAGTATATTAAGACAGTTGTTATACAGACATTACTGGTTGTATTAAAATTGTTGGATTAGAGCAATGTAATAATTATAATTAACCTACAAACTGTGATATGCTGGTGAATAAATATCAGTTGAGTCAGTTTAGTATCATTAATTAATGAGAAAAAAATTGGATATAAATTATTATCACTATTACTGATGTCACAATTTTTAAACTCTACCATGTGATAAGAATAAATATGTTATGTATTAACAATATTCTAATGTTCAGATAAACCATATACAAACATAGTCCATTATTTTTCTCATGGATGCACTAGTCTGGTTAAAAAGTAATAAATATGTTATACAATGAAGTGACTTATACAATTTATGATTCTGTGATAAATTTGATATTTTCAATAGTTTAAAATTGTAAAATCCATAAAAAAATTAAAACAAAAGTTAAATGAGTGTCGAGTAAATTGAGTTCACAGTTGTGTGGGGTTCAAGTACAAAACCTCTGGCAATAGGATATGGGGGCAACATTTCACAAAATATTCATTTATCTATTTCACAGAATTGCATGGTTAAATAATAATTATATCAGAATAGCAATTGATATATAGTAGTAATTAAATATTTTAATATCAATGCAAAAGTCAACACATTAGTATTATAAAATGGAGAGACCCCATGTTTAAAACCCTTAACAGAGCTTTAAATTTGTATTGGTGGGCATCTCAGTACTCAAGATATTATTTAATGCCATAGTGACAGTGGCTATCTCAAATACTGAGATTATATCTAAGCTAGTTGCTGCAATCATGAAAATGGTCTCAGTTACACAACCTCTATTAAAAAGTTAAACAGCATCTTATTGACTGCAATGGGCAGCTGATCATATTATAATAATATTTTATATAATAATATATGATAATAATATTAGCTAGGATCACAGGTGTTATGCAAGTGCTTTTAGTTTCAATGTTTCTACAGTATACTAAGTTGATTATATATTACTTAGTTGAAATTTATTCTACTGCATAATTATAATATATTACAATTATTAGTATTTATAGTAGCTTTACTGCTACACTATTTTTTTTATCCAAAAGTGTGTCCTCTATTATATCAGTTTTCTGTTATTAGAACAAAAAAATACTGTAATTAGTTATTTCTTATATAATATATATTATATTCATGCATTGCGAATTAAAATGAAAAGTTATGAAAAAAGAACCATAACACATGTACTTCTTGGTGGTGTATGTAGAAGTTACTCTTGCTATAATGTAACTGTTATTGTGCTTCAAAAAGTTCGCAATTTTTTTACAAGCACATCACATGTCTTTGAAAAATCACTGAATGTCTTACAAAAGCATTCAAGACTCCAGCACTTCTTGTATTCTGTGTTATAATGCATTGAGTGTAGGAAATTTTCTTCCAGGAGTTGAATAAACTTGACTTTATATATCAGCCCAAAACCAATAATCACATGGTTTGAGATTGGTCGACTGGCAGGCCATTCCATGTGACCCCTCATTCCTATCCACTGCAGCAAAAATTCAGGTGAGACACCATCTTGCTGAAATAAAATATTTCTATATCTATATCTTTGGAAATGTATGATGATTTTGTGACTATGTGACAGTATCTTTCTGAATTCACTGTTTGCAGTCTATGTTGAATGCAAGAACACTGGAAAAACTAATCAATGCCCAGACTCCCAAAATTCATGTCTTTCAAAAAGGTGGGATTTGACAGTAAAAGTTTTCTTCAGCCCAATAGTTGACATTATTCCTGTTTACTCTTCCATTAAAATGGAAGGAGTACTCATCAGAGAAACTTAAATTTCAAAGAAAGGCAGAGTCATTTCTGAATCCTGCTAACATTGCCTTACAAAACTGACTTCTACAGTCAGTGTCTCCATCACACAGATATTGAGAATTGTGAGGTTTATATGGATGAAACTTGGATGTTTTTAAATTTTGGTAGACTGGTGTTTGAGAAATATCCAATTCATCAGACAATCTGCAAACTAATGCTCAGATATGCTTGGACAGCTTGTTGTTTAATTTCATCCCTACTTGCAGTGAAGGGTCTTCTGGAGAGTGCTTTATTATTTGCTAAAGATCTTGTTGTCAAGAGATTATTTTTCCAATCTACCAGTATGTGCCTTGGTGGTGCTTCCACATTAAACTCTTCTGTAAAGTTACATCTGTTAGTTTCAATAAGACAAATTGCTTTAAATAATTTATATGCAATTAGAAAACCTGTTATGAATGTGGCATGATTTGGACATGCTTTTTTCACTCATACTTATTTTTAAAAGTCTATTCTGTCAAGATATTTCAAATTATTTCATTATGATGAAATTGTAACTTGTTGAGATTTCATTTATTTTTTAATTCTAAACTATATATAGGTAATAAAAATGTAATTTTCCCTTTGCAACATGATTAATAGGAATATATCAAAAAGAAGCTTATGTTGCTGTAAAATTTTTAATAATACTAATTTTCGGAGATCCACTCCATAAACGTGTAGTACAATGAATAAAATATCAGTGAGAGATAGGTATATAAATATAGAGAGAACATCACAATCCTAGTATAATCCTATGACGTAATCTGTTAATATAATTAGAATATTAAAATGGATAAACGTTATAAAATGCAATCAATACAGAACTGAGTAATAAGGATCGAAGATAAAATTATAATTATATAATACAATTAATAATAGTAAAATGAATTTAAGATGCAAACAATACCGAACTGAGTGATAGGAATTGAAAAAGAAATAAAGTTCATGTAGAGAAAAAAAAATTTTAAATTAAAAGATGAAAGTCAAAAGTTTGTTACATTTGAATTTGCTATTAATAACTGGTTTTCTCTCTTGGATGAAAATGGCTTCTTTAAAGCAGAGATTGGGTGGGTCATTGACCTTGGCCAGAATGGAGATGTTGAAGTTGGATTGGCAGGTTTGTGTTTGAAGATCGAGCTGGAATTGTTGTTGAGGTGTTCTTTGATATGGGTGTGGAGTTCTCTGATGGAGCTGCTGATGTAGGTATTATCACATTTGGAGCAAGACATCTCATAGACACAACCTTTGAGTGACACTTTTTTTGATTATATTTGGCAACATGCCATTTTGCAAGTTGGTTGTAATTTTTTCTTTTTCGCTAACAAATTTCGTAGTGTGGTTGATTTACGGTAGATGCGGACAGGGAGGTGTAGGGAATTGAAAATGTTGCAAACTTTTCTGTTAATAGAATCATTTATGTATGGGAATTCAAAGTGTGTAGGAGGTTGTTCGTGGTGTGTTAGTCTTTTCTGTTAGTGTTGGTGATTATTGTTGAAGTTTATTTAATGGATGTGTTGTGATGGGTATCCATTTAATTATAATGTGTTTTTGAGATTGCTTAAGTATGTGGCTTTTTCAGAAAAAAGCCACATACACAAACAATCTCAAAAGCATGTTAATTAGAAGCAGAACTCTTAATATCAATTAAAATGTTTGGCAGTAAGTTATTAAAATTATAGAATGATTTTTTCTTATTTGCAGCTTCTTTAATAACTCTGATCAATATGAAAAATATTGCAGAAACCATAAATAAAATTGCATATTGCAGGAAAAAACGTCAGCTGTAATGCTCTCTTGAGAAAATTGAAATATAATATGGTTTATTTTAATAAATAAAAAAACTATTGTGTAGGTTTCACTTTTTATTGATTTTGACAGAAATTTATATATTTTTACTAATATAAAACAAGCAATGACTACTCTTAGAACTAGGCAGTAGACCAGTAATGATATTATACTATGAATTATAGGTAAAATATGCCTCTTAAGTAGTGATTAGTATCAATAATTGGCACACAAAACAGCACAAAGGAAACCCAATCATAATTTTTCACATTGGCCCACAAATAATATATTAACCAACATGCAAAATTTAGAGAGAAAAGTGCTGAAATTCAAAAATTAATCACTTTTAACTAAGATGTTGAGTCATATATACAGTCTATAGATATCCTGAGAATTGTACTTAAATATTTAATTAATTAAAATATGTTGCTGTAATGTCTATAAAAGAATACATGTTAACTTTTAACCTGGTCAACTCATACCTAACCTAAGTCAACTCATATACTAAAAAAAAATACTCAACTTATATCTTTTGTAGTCTTTTTAATAGTCAGTAAAACTTAATATGAGCATTGACTAGTTAAAAACTAAGTAAAGAAAGAAAGTAAAACTATAAATAAAAACATGTATTTGTATAAAATAATAAAATTTAAAACTGAATATATTTTCAATGTTAAAAAGTTTTTATTTTTATCTTGTATTGGTGATTTAATTAGAGATGTGATGTGTGTTATTTTACAATTAACTTTACCAATATATTTATAAAACATGCTACTTATAATATAAGGCATTTAAAATAAATATACAGTGTCAGTATATTTGTATAAAAAATATATACATACAATATATTTATTACTGTAATATTAATATCCAATTACGATCATTTCAGCAAAACTAACTAAATAATTTACAAAAAAGTTGTATGAAAGACTTTATAAATATGGTACTTATAAATTATAAGCCCGTTTTTACATGTATATAAGACATAAGTTAAAACTGTATTTGGCACTAATATAATAAAATTCTTTATAATGATTACCTCGAGGAAAGAACGTCACAAACTTTGCTTCTTTTAACTGTTCGCTTTAACCTTCCGTGTTCAGCATTTTTTCGTCGTATATACATGTCGTAATATGTTTTTCATTGAAAAAATTTGAGGCTGTGCGCAAAACAGGCCCTGAATTTGAATTTTCCGCTTCAAATGAAGTGTTTACATGGAAATGCCCATCAAAACAGTAAAAAAATCATTTGCTTTGTTTTATAACATAAAGTATGCTCTTTAATTTAAATAAAATAAGAATTCACTCATTTAATTTAAGCTTAACCAGTTAATAAAAATTATTTCTTTACAATGTTATTTATTTTAAACAATTTTTGAAATAAATAGTGATATTTAAAATTGAACCATTTTTGATTCTATTACGCTTTTCAAAACTTTTTATTTTTTTTAATGATTTTATCTTGTTTTATAATATGTCTGTAAAAGTAGATATGAAACAAACAAAACAATTAATCAAACAATAATATTATTATAAAAGTATTTAAAAAATGTAATATATTTTTTTTACTAGGTAACTTTCTATTTGTTATAAATATTTCAACAGTTCTAGACAATAATTAATCGGAATTAATATTCATTGAATATATAAACAATTTATTTGCAATTGTTAGGGGTTAAAAGACTATTTTACTCGCTTAGACTATTGTGAGAAATACAAAACAGATCGAACGATTAAAATTATTTCTCCCATAGAAATATATGCACCAACTGCATGGTGTAATTATTACGTAACGCTATTTTTAATTCCCTTTAGTGAAATTAAACATATTATATGGTTTCCTATGAATATGAGTAAGCACAAAGTTAATGTAATATAAGGTAATTCAGTTATTATTTAATAACAACATATTTTTTCTATTATGTAATTTTCTATTTGTTATAAATATTTCAACAGTTCCAGACATTAATCGGAATTAGCCTACTATTCATTGAATATATATATATAAACAATTTATTTGCAATTGTTAGGGGTTAAAAGATTATTTTACTCGCTTAAACTATTGTGAGAAATACAAAACAGATCTAACGATTAAAAACATTTGTCCCATAGAAATATATACACTGCCGGGTATAATTAATACGTAACGCTATTATTAATTTCCGTTAGAGAAATGAAACATCATGGTTTCCTATGAATATTAAGTAATCACAAAGTTAATGTAATATAAGGAAATTCAGTTATTATTTAATAACAATATAAGGCAAGATAACTATAAATGGACAAAATAAACTCATTTAATGAATTTTTAGAAATGAAACAATCAATTGTCAATAAAGGATAAATAAATATATTACTCAAGATATATTGTTATTATGAATATGAATAGAATAACGGATAAGATAAATAATAATATTGCAAGGAATCGTTGAGTCTTACAAAATAATATTGGTTCTCGGTAAATTATTATGATTTTAAATTACGACAACATCTAACTAATTCCTTAAGAATAGTTTAATACAGCATACTAACGTTATCCTATAATTGATAAAACATTATTAATATAAGATAATAATGATACAAAATACTTGCGATTTTAAACGACCTGGGTACGTACGAACGAATAATAAAATATTGGAAAGGCGTGTATCTATAGTGTACCTTATTATCGAATATATATGTTTTCTGTGTGCTGAAGTATGTCGCGATGGAACGTGGCAATACGTGGCTTTTTAGTAACTGCATGCCTTTGAAACTGTTTTTGAAACTGTTACAAAAATTAACAAAGGCTCAAATATATATAAGGAGAAACACACTGCGTCACAAGTAACTACATTTTATCATCTTTTTTTGGAAAGAAGAATAAAATAATATTTAGAAAACGTTATCTTGGCAATTACCTACATAATATTTGAAAAAATATAATACAAAATCGTTCAAGACACCCGAAGGGAGATTTCCTCAAGAATACCATAATGTGGGTTGAATAAGTAGGCCTAAATGGGGCGAAATAGACAAAAAATTAGAACAGTCATCAAGGTACTTCGACAATGTGGATTTGTAAAGTCCTGCAGAATGGCCAACTTGCCGATAATATATTCACCACTTGCAGAGAAGTCCAGAAAAACTTCCATTAGTATTTTTGATGTTACGAATTTACAATTGGGATGCGCTCCTGAATAATAATAACAATGACAATAAGGAAAGTAATTATAAACTAAGCAAAACAAAGAAATAATGGAGTCAATAATATAGTTTAAAAAATATATCAAATATTAATTTCATTATTAAATTTATTTTTAATCACAACGCAATATAAATTATGGGTCATTCTCATGAATAAACAGAAAAACAATGTTAGGTGAGTCTTTAGCTTATACAGTATTCGGATATCGATGGATGAGTACAAAATATTACTTTTATGTATATGAATTATATATTTTAAATGTTTTTGATCTTCATACAATTATGCTATAAGAAAACGCGTTATCAATTGATATAATTTTTTAAGGATCATACGATTTATAAACAAAATTAGAAGCTATTAATAATGATTGTTGAATCTGTCACTATTGTATAATTAATGCCGAATGTTACATCGTGATAAGGTTGCTATTATATTTGAAAGTAATAAATTAATAATAAATATATTTTTTATATTGTTGTGTCCACCTTTACGGCAGTTCTTAGCCAATGAGAACTCGTCCACTAACTCTTGTCGACCGAGACACGAGATTGATCGAGGTACATTTTTAAAATTTGGTAATCTCGGTTTATATTATAGACAAGTTGCAAAATACATTCATTTTTTTCTTTTAAATGTAAAAAATAAATATAATGTATATAAAACATACACTGTTTTTTCACAATTTGTTTATTCTTATCAAAGAAAAAATCCACAAAATAGTTGTTTTGATTCGGTTTCGAAACGATAAATATTTTTTCGAATTTCAAGGGTAAAATATTTATTTGATTGGGGAATTTACTAAACTTAATTCATTAGTTATTACTAAATAGGAGTACATTGAAATTCTATTTATACAGTATACATATATTTCATAGTTCTCTCAAAAATTAACATTGTTACAGACACCCCATTTCCGCAACAATCCGTCATGTCTGCAATGTCTGCCTTTTATGAACAACTGCATAAATTAAGCAAAAAATGTTGTGCACTATTTTAATCTTCAATAATATCTATTTAAAAATTGAAAATATTCTTATGTTCACTGTAGAGTGGTATAAATAATATTTAACCTAAACAATACTAAACTTCCATTCCGCAACATTTTACCAGTCATGTCTGCAACAACAATTTTGTGATTTGTCTCAAGACAAAATTATTTTTAAATAGTCTATTTTATTTGTAGATAATTATTATGATATCCTAATGACATAAGGCTACACCTGTTTGGAGCTGCTTCTATATTACGAACTGTCTCCCTGCAACAATACACGATCCAAGCTGTAACCTGGTTTCACCAAATTTTACTCTTTTAATTTAGCATTTGTCTTATTTGTCTATATACAAACAATAAGAAATTGGGTCTAAATAAATTTCTAAACAATTACAACATGAAATGCAGAGCTTTTTAGTTTTGTAAATATTCTCAGTTTTTTTATATTTCAAAATTACGATACATTATTCTAATTGTACAGCTTAGATCTAAATTAGATTAATGGTCATTATACATTCCAGATGTATTTTTTATGTTGCTTGCACAGAAAATTGAAAACCATTGTTGTTCGAACTTTTTTTCTTAAAAGTTTAATCAATATAATTTGACAAAATCTTTATTTTTCATTGGTAGGTAATAATAGTAGTTTAAATTCTGTTTTGCGTCAACAGTGCACAATGCATTATTCACACAAGTTTTACTAAAATATCTATATGTATATTATCCCGGTTGTTTTTTATAACGTGTTACATGCCAACATTGAAGGATAATAAGCTAAAAAAATAAAAAATCGCCAAACCATGCATTTTTATATAACGTAAATTGTTTGGTGCATACACACATATCAATGTTTTACCTTTATGAAGTTCAAAAACGTGCTTCCTAAAATAATTGAGTTCTTCATATATTAAACAAACTAACTACACGTGTATAATTAACGATATCGCATTTCGAGTAAATATATCCCGGAACTATTTGAAATAGAAAAAAAGGAGAGTATGTAGCATATAAATACTTATTGTATTGATGAAATGAATTACGAAAAATTGAAAATGTGAGCTGCATAAATTACATGTCAGGCCTGATAAATGTTTTCGATCATAATACAACTTGTCAAAATATAAATAACGAATTAGCCAAAGATATCAAAAGAAAATTATGAGTAACGGAAGAAATAATTATCAAAAACAATAATAAAGAACCCTTAACAACCAGTATGACACTAAATTTGCCAAAAACAAAGGCAATAGTATAACAGAAAGTGAAAATACGAAAAACATCATTCACAACCAAACATAAGGCAACTGAATACAGATAACTGCATTTTTGCCGGCGTTAAGACACTCACAAAATAGTCTGAAAATGACACCAAGGCAATTAAATAATAAACAAGTAATACTGTACTATAACGACTGGATCAAGGCATATATTCTATTATAGAGTATAAAAAAACTGTCGAAAAGACACCGCAACCAGAAGATAGTAATTTGATCGGAAAGTTATTGACTCTTCATGAAAGATGAATACAATAATAATGCAAATGATAATAAAAAGCGTACTGATGTGTCAGAAAACAGTGGGCAATTATGAAAGCAAATAATAAAGAAAACAAAACTAATACCTCAACTTACAGCAGTTCACACCGACATGTTAAAAAGGCGGAGCAGCACGAATGCTAGAAGACCTTCAACCCATACTACTTAAAATGGATACAAATGGTTATACATGTGGTTCTTAGCGGAAGGGGGCAGGATGATACCACACGTACTAGAAGTTCCGAAACTCCCTTTTACATTTACATTTACTCCCTTTTCATTTACAGAGAATGGATTCCATTAAATGCACAGTATAACAAAGATAGGTGCGTAAAAATATAGCTTTAGAAAAAAGCAAGGTCAATGATTAATTAGGGTCGATAACAAAGGGTCGATAAGAAATCAATGTACTGGAAAACCGTCAAACCATAACTAGTGGATATGGATACCATTAAATGCACAGTATAACAAAGGCAGGGCATGAGTATGTGGTTGTTAGCGAATGGAAGAACTGGTCAGACACAAACAATGTACAATGGATATTTTCAGAGACAAGAGAAAAAACAAAAACGTTGCCATGAAAACAAAGAAAGAGATGACCGTGTTATGTGAAAGAATAACATGGTAGAAACACAAAACAAATATAATTAATAAATAACTGGTTCTAAAGATAGCAAGACTAATTTGCTAGAGGTAAGAAAGTCACCGAAACAGTTTACCAGCAAGTTCGATTATAATTATTTTTCAAGTATAATTAAAGAGTTGTAGGTACTACCGTAAATGTCTCAGAAAGACTTGTATTCAGCTTTGAATAATCCTTAGTGAATTCAAATTTCCAAATTTCGGCGAATTCCAAACCACCAAACAAGCGTTTGCATAGTAAAATCTTAATAACAACTAAATACAGTCAAAATATAATTCAATAAATAATTGTGCTCAAATACAATCACATCGTTGAATTCCTTTACACAAATACAGTCATATAAATAAATAGCTACCTCAATAATTAAAGAACATCAAGTCAGTACACCCCCCGTGTTCGATTGTCAGAGACCATCACTTCAATCCGTCCCTCGCTGACATTCCAGTCGGCATCATCACCACTGAAGGGACACGGCTCAGAGAGAACCGCCGATGGTGCCGCCACTAGAGGAGGAGTGACGTCATCACCAGTGAGGTCATCGTCGGTGTAGGACTGCTGTCCGGTGAGGAACCACCAGATGTTCTTGGGCCCAAAGGAGACGCTGTCTTCAAGTTCGTCCTCGGCTACGGAGCCAAGAATGCGTGAATAGCCTGGAGGGAGGGAGGGAGGAAGTTTTATAAACTTACCAGAACTTCACGATTACCAAGATCACCACTTTTGGTCACTTCCTACCGAAATTTGTGAAAAATCGGAATTGTTTTTTCACAAGTTTTAAAAGGCTGCATTTAAAATTAAGTAAGCTAAAATTATGTCAACTCATAAGGTTGTTATATTAAAGGTCGGTTGCGTATATACCAAAGTTATATAATGACATAAGATAACATTTAAAGACATCGCAATTTTATAAAATTTGTTCCCCAAATATATTAAAGTTTCCCGACTTTTCATGAAGTTGACAAACTATTAAATTAAAACAAATCTCAGCCATTACAAGTTGCCGACCTGAATGTTTATTTAATCTATAATGTTTCCAAAAAAAAAAAGCAATTCATTCTTAAGTCGACCAGATAAGAAATATTTTTTAGATGTTGTCCGAGAATGGGGTATGAATAATGTGCTGAAATATACAAAGACCTATAATCGATTATATAGTAGCGATAGTTTTAAAAATTAAGGAAAATATGTTACAATCAAATTTAATTTAACCATTAATTCGTGCCCGGGTACACAAATTCAAAAGTTGTATGCTAGAATATGGCGGCCGAAAAGGTTAAATTGAGATAAGTGTTTTGTACATTTACACTCAGTTGGTAAACATGTACATATAATTAGTGATTTTTTGTTAGATTATTTATTATTAAATTTGTTATTAGAAATTGGTGTTTTAGTTTATTAATCATAAATCTGTCCCCTATTATATTCATTATTTAAAAAGATTTTACAAATATTGTGTAATTTTAAGAAAATATTAAGACGAGTGAACTGAACGGTCGATGTACACATCACTGTTAATTTGTTAGTTAGTTTTATATGATTCTATTTGTTATTTGGAATTGGGGTTTATTAATCATAAATCTGTCCTCTATTATATTCATTATTTAACACTAGAAGCCCGGCAAAATCGATATACCTTTAAGCGCGAAAGCCCGTCAGGGGACGATTTCAGATTTTAAATACTTTTACGATAATTAAATGAAATAAAAAGCATAATATTTTTATTCTAAGCATTACAATACTGTTTCATAATGCTTTTGAGCAGAAATTGTATACAATATAGGCAGTCAATTATTGCTAAAGTGTAGTTAAGATGCAAAGAGTATGTAATCTGAAATTCACAAATATCGCT
>JAUZND010041778.1:0-17380 GCA_034780555.1 Coelogynopora nodosa | reverse complement strand
TACATATTGACTAATGTATTTATTTACATATTGACTAATGTATTTATTTACATATTGACTAATGTATTTATTTACATATTGACTAATGTATTTATTTACATTTTGCTTCAATGTTTTATTATTTTAACATGGTATAAATACAAGTGGTTAATTTTTTAGATCAAAGAGTAAAAAATAATGTGTTATGTCTTTTAAAAATTCAATATAGTCGTTTTCATACTTTACGAGAGCGCTTTGATATAAGCTACTTACATGTTGTTTCTTATTAATTAATGTAAAAATGATCAATTGTGCTAAGATGTAATAATTTTTACTCGTAAAACCTTATCGTGATATATAACAACTGTAAAAGTCTTCTTAATATGTTTTTATTTCCGAAACAGGATTGCGACAGGGGCCATTACTTGACAATACACAATAATAGTGGCCATCATGGAGTGGTAAGTTGCTACTGACAATAACTTTATTTGACTTCTTGTCAGTGAATATCTACTACAAGTTGGGTAAATATACAACTTATAATTACAACTACACATCGCATAAATCAAGTCATTTTTATACTGATATTAAAGAAGTTCACTGGTTGCAGTTGTGTAAAATATTAAAGAATTCTACCTTTACAGAATTTTTATCTTTACACTATTTTTTAATTTAACATTAGAAGCTGTTATGGGGGATTGAGGATCATCGTTTACTACTCAAAATATACTAAGGGTTATTTATATAACATGTTCAGTATCTACGCAATTCTTAATGGAATTATTATTCCATATATTTCTGATATTGATGAGACACAATTTAAACTGAGATAAAAAAGCCATTTAATTATTCTTTTTTATTTGGTCTGTTTCAAAAAAGTTAAGATTTTAGGCTGAAACTTTTGTTAATTACATTAATCATAGCATTTTTTCTGCTTTATAATTTTAACATTATTCTCACTAAATAAATAGCTAAGCAATTTTCAAATTAGAGAACAAATGATATTTAGAATCTTCATGACAAGCTGCAACATAATATACTAAATGAATAGAACATATTTAGCTGCATAGGTTAAATGCTAGTATGTCAATTTAACACCCTCTAGATAAATAGTGTTTAAAAATGCCGCTTTCTCCTTATGTTAAAAAAAAAAATTTATGGACAAGCATTTATGAGAAACTTCAATAATCCTAGAAGCACCAGGCATTTTTAAAGTAGACGTGTTATGGGTGTAAAATTGACGCATCAACATCTGGCGTAGATAACTAATCTCCATAAATATAATACTTTATGGAGTAATTTTTCTAGGTAATTATAAATGTATTATTTGTTGTATAATCATATGCTTTAAGCTATCTCTGTCCATTTAGTCTACACTTTTTAAACTCATGTCGCTATGTATAATACTGAATTGTTTAATTATTATTGTTTTAAAATGTTATGTTATAAACAAAATTGTATTTAATTTTTATTTTGGTATATTGGATTTTTGATTTTCTTTTAATATCGAGTTTCATTTTCCATTTGGTTATCATAACTTTTCAGGCACTTGTAACTAAGAAAAGAGCAAAGCCTATACTCATCTTTCCGACAGGGGTTCTGGAAATTACAGATGAACATGACTCTGAGAACATATTCTGCATGGATGATCATCACATTGATCTTCCAAGACTTGATGTAAAAAATATTTATCTATGTTATAGTCTTTTTTATATTAGATATAATCATTTTTCGAGTTTCTGCGACGTTTTTACAACTTACCGCGTGATAGTTTGACTAACTACAGTCATAAAAATGCTGCATTAAATATTGATGTTGAAGGAATTAAATGTATTTTTCGTTCATTACAATTTTTTCATTAACTTTTAATTGTTTTATTTGTAATTTGTTATTGTTTTATTTGTAATTTGTTATTGTTTTATTCGTAACTTTTAATTGTTTTATTCGTAACTTTTAATTGTAAAATATATTTGTCATTTTTTATTTTATTTCAAAGGTGTTTTTTCAAAAATATATTGAAGAAACACGCATAAACATATATCTCTTTTCAACTACACTGGAGACGTCTCATGCAAAGGATTATCTTGAAAAAGCTCGTGTAACAGCTTATCTCGCAGAGGCTTATTTTATAAATTATATAACGTCTATGAAGTCTACTCTAGAAAAAGCAGTTAAAATTGTGCTGAAGAGCTGCGCAAACGATTGCCGTATTCCGGAGCCTATTAAGCAGGTAAAATAATATATATGTTTAAATATGTTTTATTTTTTATATACGAGAGAAAAACGGTTTAATGTTGCTGGGAATTGTTTAGTTATCAGCGCCTATGTCTTTGAGTATAAATAAAGTAATAAAGCCCTTTGGCAAAACGTCGTGTCAACATATACTTATATACCATACTGAAAAAAAGTTTCCAAACGTATTTATCTGTTATATTTTATATTAGTGGGTATGGCCGAAACAGTTGATTTTGTGATAAACGATATAATATAACATCTCTAAAGTGTTATACGGTTAAGATAGATATTTCTTAAGTAGTGTCGCCCACAGTGACGTGCCCAGGATTTCAATAGAGAGAGAATAACCCAGTCACGAAGCGACAAGGATATTTGATCGATAATCTAAAAACAAGTACACTATTTGGCATATCCTACATTTATTGATTTGTAGGATGTTATCTAAATTTGTTGATTTGGTTTTTAATTTAAATTTCAAAGTAGTACATTATATAGGAAAATAACGTACAGTTTGGAAAAATAATGTACTACTTTTTGGATTATTCAAACAGAATATTTCTTAGATAACATCCTACAAATCAATAAGTGGAGGATATTTTAAATAAATGTAGGCCTATAGGTTTAAATAAAAATTGATCTATTAAATAAAATAATACAGGTCGATATAACTAATAACTTTTATATGAAAATGTCAATTATGTTTAACAGTATAGGTATGTAAACCACGTATTAATGAGTAATGAGAGAGAGAAAAAAATTCATTAAAATTATAACAAAATAATAAACAATCATTATGTTAAACTGTATAGATATATGAAAACCACGTAAAACAGTATAGAAAAAAATGTTCATTGACATTTTATGAAAATAATAATTATATTTAACTGTATATGTATTATGAAAACCATGTAGTAATGAGTGACGAGAGAGAGAAAAAATGTAATTGAAATTAAATGAAAAAAAATAATTTTTTTAACAGTATAGGTATATGAAAACCACGTAATAAAGAGTATCGTCGCAGTGTTTAACAGTATATTATGTATAATATGAAAACCATGTGATACAATAGAGAAATTAATGTAAACGAAATTATATGAAAATTATATAGAAAATTAGAAGAAAAAAAAATATATATATAATATATATATTTATATAGAAAATTATATGAAAATTACTACAGTAAAGGTACAATGAAATTAAGGAAATAACAGTCCATATATTATAAATGATGTAGTAGTACATATGCAAACAAATATGTTCAATCAAATATTTGACATCACAGTATTGCGTATTGAGTATTGGGGATTCTTGTCATTATCCCTACAAGACCTGTAAAAATGTTATATATTAAAACAATACTACCATTCCTACAGTTCTTTCAACACATTGTTTTTTTAATTTTTTTATAACGTTTTTGTGTTTTTTTTCCTCATTTCTGCGTTATTTAGTTTAATAAAATAATGTTTTTACGCGCAAAATACGAAGGGGGGTCAACAATTCTCTGCAATATCTATGAACGAATTAGGTTATATTAAATATCTATGCATAACATTGAAGTATATTATAAACATCTAAGGTATCTGTGAAAGTTTCACGAAATTATCTCTATTATTTGCATCAAAATTAATTTTTTTAAGTCTAAGTAAATTATTAAATACTCTATTTAAATTAATAATAATGTTAACACGAATTTAAGCGGAGAAAATTTCAGAGCGATGATTTACTATGATTATAAATCAGGATTGCACAAAGACTGTCCATTGCTTTCGAAGATGAAGCTTCTTGCCAAATAAATGTCTTCTATTGGTACTGTGCATTCAAATGTGGTCAGAGAAGTCTCTAAGATGAAGAAAGGCTTGCTCATGAATTGACAGCCACACTTTCTGTTCAGGAAGATGCTGCAGCTGTTCGTGAATTGGTCAGGGAAAATGCACGAATATTGTAAAAATATCAAAGAGAAGTCTATTTGAAATATTATACAACTGATTGAAAATGCGAAAAATTTCGTCATCAAAACTACATCGTCACAGTCCCCGTTGAAGAATAACGCAGTGACAACTAACTGGTACACCACTGTTTGCCTTCCACGAGTACTGGCTGCTGCAGCAGAACTTTATCCACAAATTATACTACACTATTTGTGAAATAAATGATATTCTAAATCATTTTCCACCCTTCATGGACAAATCTTAAGTCTGAATCAAATCATAGAGATCATTTCATGAAATGTTCACATATATATTATATGTTTATATATTTCAATTTTATGCATAGATATTTAATTTTACATAATTATTTTATAGAGATTGCATAAACTTACTACCCGCCCTCGATCTGACCCACCGAGCTTATTGACCGCCCCATTTCAGATATGTTAGTCATTCAGTATTTCAGTTATTTCTGTAACTACTATCCACAATTCTATTGATGTTTTGATAGAAAACGTTATCTATATATCAATGGACTAAATATTTACAGTAAAAGGATCATATAATATATTTGTCCTGTGTAAGACAGAAAACTGCCTCGAATTTGTATGTGTTATTTTTACTTTAAAATATGTCAAGTTATAATGTTTAAATCTATTTGATTATTATAATTAAATAGATCAGGAACATATATTTTTTAATGATTCTATTTGTGTGTAGTTCATAAAGATTCAAATTATATAAGGAATCCACTAATCAAGTTGACGCCCTCCTTACAAATATGTACATTATATATTTTAAATATTATTAAGTACTTTGTAATTGTAAGAATATGATAATGATAACAATAGAAAATTTATGGTATTTTGGAAATTACAATAAAATCTATTGTATACTATCTAGCTATGGACTCCTACTCTAGCCATGGTATGCACTCTGTAGGCTTTATTACACACACACATAAAGTAATAAAAATGTATAATGTTTTAAGAATTTATTGATTCTGATAAGGATATTTTAAAATGCCTCTATAGAAAATATAAGCTCTATGCAAACTGGTACAAAAATGTATGTATTTTATGTATTCAGTGTTGGCACAAACTGCAATATTTGGACTCAACTCTTCGATATGTGATATTGTTAGAGAGCTCTAATTAGAAGCTCTAACATAACAGCGCTATTACAAATGTTTCCATTCACCACATGTTATATGGTGCATTTATTAAATACACCAGAATAAATAAATAAGCTAGATATAATTCACTGAAATATTTCGCTGTAGCTCCAAGATAGTGCATGGCAATATTAAATCTTAAATAACTATCATCGAATTAAAACCTCTCTTAATTCCTAGCCGGAGAAAATGTTATTATGTGATCTTAAATGACATTATCATTATACTATTGCATTTTGTTGATAACATATTTGTATCATTTGATTACGTTTTAGCAATAAATGGATTTGCTTTGTAGTTATACATTTTCTTTCACTTTGAAATATGTATTCCGTGTCTTAAATGCATCACATTGACCAGAAAACGAATTTATTAAAACTAATTTCTATTTTTAAAAAATTCAAAAGAGTTCCCAGCATCCATTTGATGTATAATACAACACACATTGTTTCTAGTGCTGCGTGATTGAGCGATTTTTACTCAAATTTCTACAAACTGCGCAGATCTGTAGAAAAATTATAAATTACATTTTTGGTCGTTCAGACTAGCAAATCAGATGACAGAATGTCAAATAGGGTCCTCGACCTTGCGATACGGTGGTACTTATTAACTGCAAGTATGTATTTGTCATTTTTTCTTCCCTATTTAGATATAAACTCAGTGAAAGAAAAGATTATAGACTGCGAGATAAGGCAACTTATCCGTGTATTTCGTATCGCAAACATTACTAATTATTAATGCCGCAGCTTCAAATCATCCCTTCTATAACCATTGACAAGTGATCAATCAAATACTTTTGAAATTGTGTAACGACATTAGTGCGCTATTTCGTTGATACAGATATTCGAGCTCTTGGTGATGCTTAAAAACACACTTATTGCTTCTATCATGAAAATGAGATAATTGTCTGTCAGAGGAAACTGCGTATGTATGACCTATCAGAGTGTAAACGACATACTTAGTAAAACATATGTGTATTATTGTTAATTTATGTGGATATTCAATGTCCACACTTGTGTATACAAAAAAATATAGCAATATTAGAAATTCTCGATAAGCTATTTTTTGTGCATGCAAAAACTGTGAGTGAATTTGAAGAATTTAGAAATTCCACGATTTATACGAAGAATTGAAAGTCAAATGACTTCAATTTTTAGAATGTGAGGGAACGATTTTGGAATTGTTTGAAGCATTGTGAATCTTGTTTATCGCTCTTCCGCCATATAAAGTAAAAGTTCAAATAATTAAACGATTTTTAGATTCATCAGATTCTCTAACATACCTTAATTGTGTAGCGTTAGACCAGAAACCACTGAAGTATTTTGAAACTTATTTCAAACAGCACAACTCATAATTCATATAATATGCTGTTTGGTCATATGATTCCTATAATTGACAATGTATATCGATCTATCTGACAATAACATATTGAAGAAGTTTTGATGTTGCAGAAAATTTAGTTAAAATCGTTAATTGAAAACAATTACATACTGATTATATCTCAGTTCTCCAAAGCACCTTAATTTTGTCAGCGTGTCCGTCAATGTTATAATCAATTGCTGCGGTTTCTGATTCATTACTTTCCGATTAGATTTCCGTCTACTATGGGCAGCCAGTTCATAGATACACACTAGAAAGAGAATGCATCAGAAGATCACGTTTTTTACGAGATAAAGAAAATGGTCATCAACGGATATTCCAATCAGCTTCATTAGAAATGACGACAGTTCTGATAGCATTACTTGAGGATGTTGTCTTATTTTATAACTCTATTCGTGCTAGCGGAAAGTTCAAACTTATTTATAAAATTCTAGGCGAAATTGAATGGTCTTCTCGAAAAAGACTGAATAGAACACTGGAAGCACTGAGCGCAATATACATATATATTTGTTCTTTACACTAATTCTACTTTATTTTTTATTTTTGGGTGTTTCAGACTGTGGCTTGTTATATTATGTGCTATCAAATAGTATTATTATTATTAGAAATTAGTTTCAGTTTGTTTTTATTTCCAGGCCGACAAAATGTGCCGAGAAAAAACAAAACAAATTCGAGATGAAGAACGTGAAAGTAATGACATTTCTAAAGTTTTATTTATTGACCAATATTTAATTGTTTAAATAATGTTCATGAAGGTATACATTTAGTTGAATATTCCACTAAAGAAAAGATCAATAGTGTCAGTATTTAGTATAAACATTGGTTATTTAATTAATTGTAAATTAAATTAATTTTAAGCAGTACATTTTATAATTATATGTTTATAAGTTAGTATTCTAATTTGTTTAAATATATTTTTAAAATGTTGTTAGCGTTTCATATATTTCATATTTTCAGAACTGCCTTCTTCTACATACAGAGATATCCTGAAAGTTGATGATAATGGAAAATGCAAAATTGATTTTAATGATAACAAATATCTCCCATTATGGCAAAAATGGACAAAATCAAAGCAACCATTATTCTGTCCGCGACTTCTACTACCAAAATCTAGTCTGTTTAAAGGAGGTGCTTTAATGCGACTTAGCTTCAGTGCGTTTGAAAAGAAAAAGTCTAAAACAATTCGTATGTTTATGAACGTAGATGATATCAAATATAACAACAACAGCTTATTTGATATTACGTGTGGTATTTCAAACGATCTGCAAACCCAACATCTTCAAAATTCAAACGAGATTAAAAAAATTACATTTCCAAATTCACATCATGAATATGAACTTCAATGTATTTCAGAAAACCATCTTTCAAAGAAGCCCTCAAGCATAAACATGACATTATGTGAGTGTCATTTCCCATTAGTTCAGCTACGGTTATTTAATTGTTTTGTCTATTTTTGCTTATAAAGAAAATGTGATTAATCAATATCATTAAACCTTCGTCTATGAGAGCAGGGTGGGGGGGTACACAATTTTTTTTATTCAAATAAATGAAGTTTTTATTTGAACTATGTCATGTATGACACTAATTTTTTTACTCAGTGACTAAAATATTACTTAATTATGTGTATATAACTAAAAAATATAATTAACAGAATTTTGAATATTTTAACATATACCAGGGAAAAACTCCTGGGTTTCCTTACTTGCCGATGATATTAGAATTTGAAACTTGCAACATTAATACAAAAAATATGTTTATCGTAAAATATATACTTGTACATGTAACTTGAATAATAAAATTAATGATAAAAATAACCAGCAATTTAAAATAAAACTAAAATAGCATTTATATTACTTATAGCTTTTTTATACAAGTAGAAAGATAATAAAAATATGAGATGCAACAAGAATCAAGTCATTTGGTTGCATATGGTATTAGGTAAAATAAATTCCATAAATTATATATTTAAAATAATAACGTTGTAAAATTAAAATTGACAGATGACTGTTTCAAATCCACATTCGCAGAGTACAATTTATATATGTCTTAAATGTTACGATTATGACAATATCATCATATAAAATTCGTAGCTTGACATTTTTATTTCGTTTCTATTAGATATAGATTAAATAATAACATTATTGTGAAGAATTCGCGAATATATATAAATAATCGTATACTAGTAATATTTAATATAATAAAAATGTATGAAAGTTGAATATATATAATGTAGCAAGACATTGTCACAAATAATCTTTATAGATTTTACATATATATACCACATATATTAAATACACCAGATAATAAACTGTTTTCACTTACTTTCATTATTTTTAGTTTTGACTAAGTTGGAATTTGAAAACAATGACAAAATAGCTTCAAGTAGCTATAAAAATGAATGGACCTGGAACTTATCTGATGAAGAATGGAAGATGATCTGTTATATATCGGACTATCCTGTTTATGAACTCAGTACTGTTTTTAAAATTCCAAATAGTCCATTTCGCGATGATGCCTTAATTCAAATTCACCTCCGAAAATCTAAGCAATTTGATATCTTCATCAGATTTATTAATTGTGGAAATGTATATAAATTTTCGGGTAAAATTTCATGTAAGGCAACTCCGATTGGTGAAGAACCTATCTTTTTTGAAATAGACTTACAAAACATTAAATTGAACGAAAGCAATATTAAACAAATAAATGGCTCAAACGTTACTTTTCCGAAACATCCTCCGTGTCTTACGATTCATTTCTGTAAGTATAATTTAAACTGATTCCAGCAGCAACTATTTTTTTACATGATTATTTTTATTTTATAAAATATTTGTAATATTTTAATTTTTGGGAGATGTATATATTTTTTTATAGTTTAGAATTTACGTAATTATCATAAATATATTTTTAAAATTCAATGTGTAAAAAATAAAATCAATAACATGGGCATGGTATCTATTTATTTGGAATATGATCACTTTTATGTTCGTTATATGACATTAGCTTTACACATAGGAGTGCTCTCCTAGTGGACATGCTTCTAATTGGAGTAAGCCACATTGTCTTGCAGGCGTGTAGTTATGTGTATTAGCAGCAATATTCCACTCGAACAGTAAAGTGGCCCATTTTATCGTTAAATAATGTGAGAGATAAGTTGTCAAATATTATTTTCTATTTAAAATGTCATGTACAAAATAGTGAAAGCGGCATATTTTAAAAGATATAGTAGGGCCTACTAGGTTATTTCAGATTTTTTATACAAATTAAAATTCCTAAATCTATTATGAAATTTATGTAATATAAAAATATAGACATGAGCTAGTTTGATTTCTGTTTATGCAGAGAATGCCGTATAAAGAATCCCATGTATAATTCCAAAACACTTTCAATAAACATATTCCAATATCTTTTTTGTTACACTTTTTCAAAAATATATGTAACAGGTTTAATTATATATTAAAATATATATATGAATTTGTGTATATTAACATGTTTGCTTTATCGTAAACTAACTTGTTTGTGTTACGTAAATACTAACTAATTAATACTTTTATTCGACTGTGCGTTAAATGAATCACCATATATATAATATTTTGAAAAAATGTAAATGGAGAACAAGTAGTATAAACATATACACACAATTCATGCGATTATAAATTTAAAATATTATGTCACCTAATAATTTTTTTGATTGAATAAAATTTATCAAATAGCCATTACTTCATTTACAAGCAAAATGTATAAGTTACAATCAAGAGAAGCAAACTATTACATTTTTAAATACGAGAATTTATCTGTAATTTCTCGAAACGATTCTTGAAAATTCACCTGAGAACACAAACATTTTAAAATAGTACATCTTTTAACCCCTCGTACGCGGAAGGGTGGAGATTTGCCCATTAAAAAAAAAGTTCATTGAATTATATATAATGTATGATCCTGATTTTTTTACTCAGTGGCTAAAATACTTTTATCGAACTAAAAAATATAACAAATATAATTTCGAATATTTTTACATACCATAAAAATTTGTTTTATTATTGATTCATTTTATACCCCTCCCTGAGTTTTCATACTTTCCGATGATATTAGGAGCTAAAACTTATATAAATATTTACTAAAAATAACAAGCAATTTAAAATAATACTCAAATAGAATTTATACTACTTATAGGTAATATTTATATCAGTAGTACAATTATAAAAATATATCAACAAACATAGATCTTGTGATCTGAAATCAGATGCAAAATGAATCAAATCAATTGGTTGCATTGAACAAAAGTTATAACACATATTGGTCCATATACATTTTTTATAAGATTTGGAATATAGGTAAGTTACTTTAGTTGTGAATTTTAGCAACAATATTTAAAAAAATCAATTTCGAGATATATGGCATTTTGCGAAATATTAAAAAAAAGCTATCTGTTTTAAAGTATATTGCACATATTGGTTACTTTTAAATCAAGTGTAGGCCTAATTATTTTGTAGTACTATAAAAGCCAACTAAAAAAATAAGATAGTTAACTGCCTTGTTGTGGCGTTGAAAACTAAAATAACCAACCACACCTTTAAGTGCCGATTCTGCAACATATCGTGTAATTTTAACAAAAAATAAGCATAATATTCATCCGTAGTGTGATAGATTGATAATGTCGAGATAATATCAATGTTTAAATTTTGTTTAAAGATGCAGTTAATCGTAACAGAATGTCTTATTTGTTGTTTATAAGAAATATTACTATTTTTAATATATAAATAATTTTAAAACGTGTTCACTCGTGTCATAAATAATTTATAAGCAACATATACAAACACAACATAAAATAATGAAGTTTGGTTAACTATAGAAAATATACGACTTTTAAAAAAATTCAATAAGAAAATGGTGTGTTTTAATTGTCAAATTTACGTCTGATAATTACACAGTGAAAAATCACGTTAAATTATTAAATAGTACAGTGTCTCTCTGTAAACGTGTCAAGGCTGTTAATTTAGCATTAATCAACATAATAATGCAGTAAATATCTACCTTTTGTTATCAGATAATATAGTGTTAGATTAGTATATCGAATGTCGACCGTTATATTCACGTTAATGTCCTGCTGTATGTGTAAACATGTATTTATTAAGTTAATAAAATGTAAGTAACATTAAACATGCATCACCTAAAAACTATTTATATTAAAAAATGTAATTAATCGGCATGTTATTATTTGTAATAAGTTAATAGACAATTACTTTTCAAAATGGACAAAACATAAAAGGTCATACATAATGGAATAGGTAGATATAATTAGGTTTATACAAACTCAACTCGCAAAGTCTTTATTCAACATTTGTGTTGTTACTTAACAAATATAATGTGAAATCTGTATTATTTCGACTAATGCTAAATATCTGAATTCGCCAATAGTATTTGCACTTTGTATTGAAAACAAATAATTACAGATCCATCTATGGCGTGCATGACAGCTTCACACAAGTATTTTCATATAGTTTTTCTAACTTGAGTTACAGGTAATAAAAATTATACTAATTGATTAATATATTTGAAAATAAAAATAGCACGGCAAGTCTTTAGAAGTTATCTGTATACAAGATTTTAGCTTAATCGGATGATAGGAAGTTTGTTTTTCCAGGGGGAGGGTAATACCCCCCCTCCTCCACGTAGCAAAACCCTACAATATATGTCCACGTACGAAGGGTTACCCACTTGGTCATTATTGAAAAGCGAATAATATATTAGACGGTTACCGTCGATAGTCCGGGTAGATTGGCAATAGTGGGAGTGCTATTCGTTTTTCCCATGCCAGTTTTACATGTCGTGTCATATACACTTACGTGTCATCCTTGTGGTGGTTCATTCAAAAGTCAACCCAACATTTAAATTCACATTAGATTTGTCTCAAATTCCAATTAGAAATTTGGACGATAATATAGATTTGAATAGATGATATACAGTTCTGTAGTTCATACAGACAACAGAATTATCCAAATTATAAGTTTAATATTTGCTACTTGTTCCTTCAAGTACTGTTTTTTCAAAAATATGTGAAATAAGATATTTGGACGTCATATTTTGATTGTCGAAATTTGCTTTCAATAGTTCAAAAATTCATAAAGATGCGCTATTAAAAGTTTTTCACTCCCTCCCCTTACTCCATCGTTACACAAAGTGCTATACTAATATTATTATACAAGAAGGCACATTTTTGCGTCAATTTTCTATAGAATTGTATATTTTTACTTCGTCTAATATTTATTGATCTTTCAGATGGAATCGTTCCGCCCTTAAACTTTGATGTCATCAAAAGTGGAACACAGGTAACTTTGTTCTGGTCAATACTCGAGCATACGGAGAAATTATGTTATTCCTTGGTATGTTACGAGAAAATGAAAATCAAATCAGAAGAGCAGAATGAAGAGAACCCAAAAAAGATTACTGTCGGTAAAAATGGCACGGGGATGTATTCACATACAATCAAGGAGGGTCTTACGCCAGGGGAGAAGTATCGTTTCAGTGTGGAACCTATTTATCAGGAACTCATTCCTACCAAGATAATATACACAGATATAGAAATAGAAGGTACTTTATTTGTATTGTGTACATTTTGTATATGTTTTAGCTATTTAAGCTTGCGTTATATACATATCTATAACTTGGTTCATGCTTATTATATTTAGATATTTAGGCACGATTTTTTATATTATATAATAAACCCCTCCGAAACATTTTATTTTATCATTAAGTACATGATAATATTATGATCATATTATATTACTTTCATAAATTCGTGTTAAAACCAAGCATATTGGAATAATATCTAGACGTGGCACGTTGTAAGCTATTCATTATTGAAAAGTGAAATGACGCTCATCAAAGTATAATGTAGTAAGGTGACCAACAAGATTCTAGAAGGGAAAGAAAATTTTAATTGAGATATTTTCCACTTGAAACTGTAGTGAAAGTTTTTACTTTAATTCCTCTGGTTTAAAATGCTATTAAAATTTCGTTTTTTATAATACGCATTTTTGGAAAGATAATAATATTCTCTTTCTTGTTCATTAACATTTTCAGTATTCGGAGAAATTGCGTGCAAATTATTTTTCTTTATACGTATCATTTCACATAGTTAAAACAAGAACATTTTCTTAAAGTAACCATTAAAAACTATTAAAAAATGTGAAATAATTATTAATTTACTTTATAGCTCTATTAAAACTCTACCTGTGGGCCAAATTAGGTGTTTTTAGCTGTAATAGTTCCCGAGATAAGATAAAGGTTACAAAAAAGGTTTTTACATGAAAAATGACAATATACCTTCCTCTCAACTCCCTTATAGAGTTTTTGTGAAATAAGATATTTGGAAATTATAATTTGAATGTCGAAATTTGTTTTCAATAGTTCAATGCTCATAAAGATGCCCCATTAAAAGTGTTTTCCTCCTTTCCCCTACTTCATCGATACACAAAGTGTTATACTAATATTATTATACAAGAAGTTTTATTTTTGTATATGTTCTTTTAGATAAAATCGTTCCAGCCGAAAACTTTGCTCTCATCAAAAGTGAAACAGAGGTAACTTTGTCCTGGTCAATACTCCGGTATAACGAGAGATTACGTGGTTGCCGGGTATGTTACGAGGAAATGAAAATCAAATCAAAAGAGCAGAATAAAGACAAACCAAAAGTGAAGAAGAAGGCCATACCAAAAGAGATTACGGCATATGTAGATCAAAATGACACAGGGATGTATTCACATACAATCAAGGATCATACGCATCGAAAGCATTACTGTTTCAGTGTGATACCTGTTTATGAGGGCGTCATTCCTGTAGAGAATCAACAAAATCAGACAGAACTAGAAGGTATGTTTATTTGTATTGTGTACATTTTAATATGTTTAAGCTATTTAAGCTTCAGTTACATACATATCTATAAATTGGTTCATGCTTATTATACTTAGATGTTTAAGCATGCATTTTTATTTAATGTAATGAACCCATCCGAAACATTTTGATGTATCAGAATTTGCCTATCATTTCACATAGGTAAAATAATAAAATGTTTTTTCAGTCACCATTTAAAAGCTATTAAGAATTGCGAAATAATTCTTTATTTACTTTATAGCTCTATGACAAGTCTTACTGTGGGACAAAGTATGTGTTTTTAGTTGTAATAGTTCCGAGATATAAAAGTTTCAAAGAACTGTTTTTACACGGAAAATGCCTATACATTCCTCTCAAATCCTTTATAGAGTTTTTTGTTTACCAAACCCGAAATTCAAATTTCCGAAATCCTAAAGCCGGTGTGAAGTTTTTTTACGGCGGCCATGGTCGAAAACACTATGGTCTATTTTTTTTCGTGTGACATTTTCGTGTGACATTATATTTACATATACATACGGTATATATTCGCAATCTATACCGAGATAATTTACTATAAAAAATAATAATAACTTAATAAGAATGGAGTATAATCATGTAGATATTTTATCGGATTCATCTTAGAAATAAGGATAATGTTACGACAGTTTCAATCCATTGGAATTATATTGTCTTCATCGTCTTCAAGTTCCGCCCTATTATTGCTGTCTTGTCGTAAGCATTGTGAACTTCCATTGTCAATGCAGGATCCAGATCTGCCCTTTATTAAATGTAATAATTTATGTTTAACAAGTATAACTGTAAACGTAATATCGTGCGTATTTATTTAACTAAACTAGAATATATAGTAATTGAAGGTGGTTCACTTTTAGCAGCATTGTTGAATAATTAATTATGTAAAATTAAAAGCCAGTAAACTGCATGTTAATGTTTATAATTTATAAAATGTTTAGTGTATAACAATAACATATTTGAATTATTGTCAATATATTAATTTAACAGATCATCACATTCAATTTTGCTATTGATATTAGATTTTTTTAATTGAATCAATATTGTCTCATTGAATCTTAAATTAAATCTAAAGCTGAAAGAAATTCCTGACATCTGCACATTACCTAACTTTTCGATAAAAAATAAAAATGATTGCAATATACAAATTGCATCTATCAGATGCAATGTACCCGTTACAATCTATTTACAATATATAGTCCTGTTGTCATTTCACTGCGTAACTCTATAGTAATAATTAAAAAAATAGTGTTGTAATAGGTATTCATATCACTACAAGAAATCTAGATAATTAACAACTTGTTTTATATAGAGACGTTTATTTTTATTTATTCGTAATCTTTTCCAATCGTTCTTTTACTTAAGAAACTTTTTCTGTAAATCTATGTATATTAAGAGTTTATTTATCCCAATCGATTGATCTAATCGTGGTAATTAACGAGTGAGAATTAATATGTAGATTATAAAATAAAATATAGCGTGATAATCTAATGGGCCCTAGTAGTTCTATTGTTCAATTTTTCCAATTGGTTGTCTGATTTTTTGGTTAAAATTCCTTAAATTTAATTATGCCAAAAATGCAAGAACCCTGTAACATGTCCACCGACAACGGGTAACTAAAACAGATACACTTCTCCCTTTCAGTTTGAACAATGAACAATGAACAATACATCCTCAACGGAAACCGTATTGGGATATTTTTGAAACTATTGTACAACTGCTTTTATCTATAAACAAATGACTTATGGTAATATCTGTGACCTTTCTTCTGTATGCCACTTATATACACACTGTTTTTCTATCTATTCCTTCAAGTTGTCTTGGTTTTTTCATTGGTAGTATGTATGATTTGTTTTGCTGAATAAATCTCTTTTTTGAAAAAATATTTTATTCTTTTTAAAAATGTACATATCCATAGAAACTGTCCCAACACTTGATCGTTAAATAATTATTTAAAGTATCTCATAAATTTCACCTATATTTATATTTTCAATATTTATAATTACACTACATTGTAAAACAACGGACAATACAACATTTTCGAAAAAACTATTTAAATTACGTTAGGATCAAAATATGGATTGCTTGTTCAGTATGTTTAAAATCCTATAATAACCCTCCTAAACATATTTTCGTGTACTTTTGCACTTTTTACTGAGGACCTATTTGATAATGCCATTATTTTTAAGCAGATATTAAGTTGGCAGACCTGGGGCCTATTTCATCTCAAGGTGTTTAGGTGTAGGTACCTAAACGTTAGGTGGTGTTAGGTAAGGTAAGGTAAGGTGGCAATTCTTATTTCATCTTGTTAGGTACCTAGACTTTAAGATTTATCTAATTTAGGCGTTGCTACCTAACTTTTAGGTGGCAGTTTAAACATGTAAAATTTATATTTTGTTACTTTATTCGATAATATTATTACATTTTAAACAGATATTCTCATGACTTAAATATAAAGAAATCAAATCTATAAAAAAGATGTAATATTTCAATAAAGTGTTAATACATTATATATATATAGTAATAATAATTATTATATAACACATTTTCATAGTAATATCAATATGTAGAATTTACGTAGGTTTACATTCAGTTAAAAAATTATACTGAAGTATTTTAATACCATATTGTAAGAGTACATAACACTAGATAGATTAAAATCTCACGGAAAATAGTTTTGCACGTACGCGTTGCGAATCTGATTTCCAATATTATTGTTGTCAGCGAAGTCATCCTGTGGCTGTGCTGCTTCTGGAACATGTTGTGGAATGTCTGCCTGCTTGAA
>JAUZND010041777.1:28547-44108 GCA_034780555.1 Coelogynopora nodosa | reverse complement strand
CGTTACCCCTGGGTTAACTACTCGGCGGTTTAGATTTACCCCGGGGGTAAATTACCTCGCGTTTGTGCAAGAGAGCCTATATGTTATATTGTATACACAATATTATGTTCGGAAATTAAAATATAGATTTTATGGTTAATCGATATATTATAATAGTTATATATATATATAATAATAATATAAGTTAAAAATAATTTCATTTATTTAAAACTAATATAAACTAATATAATGATTATCCTGATCACAAAAACATTAAACTTTTTTAAACATTAGATTGGATACAATTAATCAGTCATATTGCTCAGAAATTTGTGAAAATGCTGTCAAACTTGTTAAATAAAATATTCATACCAACTTTTGTATTCTTAAAGAAAAACATTGTTTATCAAATCCATTATATCACTTTGAAAAGTCTGTTTTAAAAATATGTCATAGGTTTTATTCATCCAACAACACTGACAGAATACCTGAAAGTGTTGCCATTCCAGAAGGCCACAGATGCAGGTCTGCGTTCCACGAGAGAAGAACTCAGCCGGCCCGCTTGACTGGGAAGACAGTCTGCGAGTGATGTGTGATCCGCCTGATGAAGACGAATGTCGACGAGACGAACGACGACCAGCTGAACAGGAGGATGAGCTGGTTGCTAGGGGGGTTGCCAGGGGGGCTGGCGCCGGGTTGTTTGGAGAGGTGGCGGGGAGGAGTTGACTGCGATCCATGCGTAGGAAGAGGTCGGGATTGCGGAGAACTACACCTCCGAATCCGAGTTGATAGAGCTGCATGCAGTAGCGAAATGTTCGAACTGCCGCCTGTTGGAAGGAATCAATATGCATATATTATATATATATCAGTTCGACTAAAGGGTAACTTCTAATCCTACTTCTAATAGTTACAAATTAAAATATATCACATATTATTAAATCGGTAATTAACATCATATTTTTTAAGCATCATTTTAATTCACATTAAAAACAAGCTCATTTCTAATTGATTTTCTAGCGATTAATATATTACATAAATTAAGTTTTTGAATTGTGTTTCCCATATTATATCCTAACCATTTTGATGAGATGGTATTGGGGTGGGGGGTACGCGAATGCACACCTCCTCTACTACTTACATTGACATCATTTGGCCGGAGGAAGTCGTGATGATCCCTGAGCGGAGGAGGGTGGGGTGGATGATGAGCCGCCACAGCCACCCCTCCCCTCTGGCCCTGGGGACACATTCGATCTGCAACACGGAGCGCCCGAACAACACTCTGCCAGAAGGCTTGGATACCCGCGGCCAACGGCGCTGCTTGGTCGTCTACGTTAAGTAGAGAGAATAAACAACATTTTATGTTGCTAGGTGAATGTAAGATATTAGATCTTACGGAACTGTTTACTCTACTACTTAGCGGCTAATCATAGTTTTGAGGAGCGTGTAACTGTACTCTTGCATATATATGATTTCATTAGGAGACTCTTATCATTGTAGCATAATTACAAGTGAAAATACAGAGAAAGAATCATCCACGGTCAAGTGGTAGGAGAAAATAACTCAATAAATATTAATTTCGTCTCTATGACTCAGCTCCATAATTGAAAAAGATTAGTACAAACTTCAACGTACTAGAACCAGTAGAACTACCTTAACCATTGGAATATAAACATTGGTCAATGGTCGAAACTGACTGCGAGGTATCCATCATTAGTCATTACGAT
Organism: Coelogynopora nodosa; assembly: GCA_034780555.1. NCBI lineage: Eukaryota > Metazoa > Platyhelminthes > Proseriata > Coelogynoporidae > Coelogynopora > Coelogynopora nodosa. The sequence continues at coordinate 42,405 of JAUZND010041777.1, read as the reverse complement.
TATAGTTATGAAATGAATACATTTAGGAATATTAACAAAATAAATATTAGATTAATTAACTAAGATTAAAGTTAGTTAGATTAATGGAAAATTATGATATCAAAATAACACAGATAGTCATTAAAATACAAAAAGAATTGCACGAAGAATTTTACATTTTTATTATTCTACGGTTGCTAAGGCACAAAAACAACAACAAAAACTGTACTTCTTAATTATTACAACAGATGTCATACCGATGTATGATAAGTTTATATCATGATATAATAAACCTTTTTACTCATACATATTTAATGTACGAAATGCCAGTCATCCATCCCTGACTTACCATCATTGTGCCCTCCATTGTCATGGTCACGAGAGGGGAAGGCGGGTGGAGAGGAGGGGGAGGAGGAGGTGGGTGGTGCCATTGCAAACATGTGGTCCAGCGTGGGCCAACTACTGGAGAGGTGACAGTCCTTGGGAAGCACGGGGAACATGTCCCGTAGCACGAGGGTGTCCAGATGTGGCATCAGACTGCTCCGGTTCACCAGCTCCTCCAGGTTCTGGTGTAGAGCAGAAGGTAACAGTTAGACACTTACACAACTACAAAAGCAATAGTAGAGGAAGCGAGGCAACAGTCATAACGTTGACAAATGATTCAGGGTTCGTACAACCATCTCATAATAAAGATAACTAACATAATAATAATCAATATTGGGATCAAAATCTATAATGAATATATATCAATCAATCGACCAGTTCATTCAATTTAGAATCTATCTTTTTGGATATAACAGAGATTCAAGATTCTTTACCTTTCTCAGTACACCACATAACATTAGATTTAACTATTTTTATGTCAGTAATAGATTAAGGGGGTTGGACTAGATTCAAGGCTTCATACTAACTTGATACTCACATAGGCTGTCAACACAAATTTTAGACATTTTACATTATATAATATATACAAAATATATTGATTAGTTTCAAAAGTTAGCCCAGTGATGATCCATACGATACCCGATCAAAGCGAACAATATAATATAACAAAACTAATTAAATATGTTTGAAAGGGACAATCGTGGCCATCCATCGGCCAGACGTTGCCTACTTGTGCCATATTAGGAAATAATAAAGCTAATCTGGGATTATGACCTATCAATTAACTGTTGAGATTAAATATAGCAACAACATCCGCCACATTGCCTCTATTCCTGCATGGAGTGGATATGTCGGACTTAGACATGCATGGCTCTTACTTTCTGGGTAACATAAGAATTGTTAACCAATTAATTAATTGAATAGTTAAAGAATTACTTCGAAATCTTATTCTCTATGATAAAGTTTAATTCTTTTCTAAAATAAAATTTAAAATTCTGTAGGATCATCAAACATACTAATTATATTAACTTAAAATTATATAACTATTTTCTCTAGCAATATAAGCTGGTATTAATAATGATAAACAATGATTAAAATTATATTTATAATAATTAAATAAAATGTTCAACAAAACTTTTTATTATTCTTTATTTAAACTTGATGTCATAAATGAAACACGAGTTTTCAGTGATAAATATTCAAGCATAGAATAACCGCACACAACGCGCGTCTTTATTTATTTAACCGATGTCATAAATGAAACACGAGTTTTCAGTGATAAATATTCAATCATAGAATAACCGCACACAATGCGCGTCTTTATTTATTTAACCAACTTAAATTAACAACAGTTGAATATGAATATGTAAAAGTTTGTTGCCGATATGATCCAATAACAATCAAGTCAAATGAACATTTAGGACGCAATTATATAATATAAATAGAGAACAGTGTTCGGTAACACAGTAACACACAAAACGTGACACGCTAAACCTTGTGTAAAATACACGATCAAAATTGATTAGATAAGTTGTTCAGTTAATATGCCTATCACAGTTGATTGAGGAAAAAGATTTAACCGAGTGATTCTGATAATATTCTATTTTAAAACTTTTTCATTCCGTTTATTTTCAAAGTACATAAATTCTGATGTGAATTTGGATAGTCGGCGCTGAATTTAATCGATCCAATTGCTGACTTGACAAAAACTGAATTTGAATCGATTTGAAGCAGTATTGATTCTCTCTTCTGCTAAATAGTGGGATGGATAACTATGACAACATTCACGGTCAACAATGTACTGCAGTATTGATCGCAGATTCAACTTTGCTGTGTATGACAGACATTGCTTAAATAACAACAATATTAAATAGTATTATAAGTGAAATATAAATGAATTAACTAATATCATATCAAAAAAGTAATTAACACAATATTCCCCTGGCCTACTACATACTAGGAAAATTATGATTCCCTCGCTCATCTGGGTTATATTGAGAACCAAAAATCTATACAAACAAAGAGCTAGACAACCTGGTAAATATAAAGTGTGTCTTTTATCAGATTGTCTTTAGAACGGATGTGATTTATCAAATAGACGAGAATGTGATACAGGGCTTCACGTGGCGTAGCTTGATAAATCTTCAGGATGAACATTCTAGATAGTTAGCTGGTCAGGTTAATATTAGTCGATATGATATCTCACATGCATTCAAATTTAATTCTATTGAAAATCGTTACTAAATAGAAAATAAATATACTCCAATTAAAATAATAATAACTCAGTCAGCTGCAAATGTTGATGTTTTTATAATTTAATAAAGCAAACAAAAACGGATGAATGAATGAAAATACGTTCTATTTGTTTGCTCTATCGAGATTGATATACATCTATGTAATCAAATAAGAGTATTGATTTATCTGTATCGATTATTCAATCATAAACGGATTGAATAAACAAATAGAACTTAAAAATGACATAAGACTTAAAATAATATATATTTTAGAGAATGTTCCATGCTATGCATTTTTGAAACTTTAATAAATTCAGATAATTTTAACTAATGCAATTAATTTAAAATTGACACAAATAAAAAATATAAATGACTAATATCAGCGACCAATTTAAAAGAAAAATAATTTAAATAAAATATATTTGTTTATTGAACCAGTTCTTCCATTGATTTATAGGCAATCATATTATTATTAAACATCAATCAATATATTGGAATAAAAAACATTTTGTTTTAGGAAGCAAACTTCTCCTAATTAGGAAGAAATATTCGAAATATATTATAACCATAATATAGTTAATTAATTTTGAAGGTTAAGAGGAGATGTTTTAAACATAAACGATTCTCTCGGAAGGAGAAAAATACTTTCAGGCATTGTTAAATGATTAAATACAGCAGCAACATCTTATTGAAAATTGTTGAAAACATTTCTAACAAGAGTTATTAGAAGAGAAGAAAATTCAGAAGACAACTTCATTGATGAAAGATTAAATGTTCCCGTTCGTGTGTTCTACGGTCAATAATATTAATGCAAAAGCTGATTTAAGTAATGCTACCACTAATTTACCAGTGTCATATTTGAAAGAAAAAATAATCATTTGTATTTGTAAGGTAAATGTAAGAAATAATAACATCGGTAATAATAAATTATTCATCAATGAATTGCTATCTTCTTAAACATCACACATGAAGTTATAAAAAAATCTTTCAAACATTAAAGAAAATATTTAACGAAAAGTTTCTTCAAACATTTTTCATTTGTGATAATTAATGTATTTTAATTGAAACTTTGTAAGTTGAAATACAGTGAAATATTACATTAAACCATTTTCACTCAGATTTTTTAATAAGTTTATAATATTTCAATTTGCCTCGACTTTTCCGAAAACCAACCCGGAATTAATTATATTTGTTTCATATTTTCAAAACCTCTGTGAACCTTACAAAATAATGATAGTAATGTATCTAAATGCCTCGTCAATAAGTTATATTTATTCCAAGAATCAATATATTCACAAAACCATCAGGAGACTATCTGACTAATTGGGTTTTGTCAATAAATTGTTCATATTCAATACGCAATAAACATTCAAAACAACAAAAAAAATAGAATGCATAAAATAGCAAAATAAAAATTATTTATGATATTTTTAGGAATATTGATTTTTTTGTTATTTTTGGTTGTGTGGAAGTCTTGAAAGCGGCACACACCTCGAGCTGTATCCCCGGACAGTGCTCCAGTGTGAGGGAACGCAGGCCCACGACAGCCGGCAATGGAGGAGGCTCCGCATCGTGCCCGGCCGCCCCTCTCTCCGCCGAGGCAGGCCTGGAGGCCCACAGCGCCGGGTCCCACTTAGTGGGCCGCTCCAGATAGGGCGCCTGTCGGATGTGGAGGGAACTCAGCCGGGGACAGCAGCGCAGGGTGGCCGCGATTCCCTGGTCCGTGAGGACGCACACGGGGTCGTAGCACTCGAGCAGGTCCAGCATGGAGATGTCGGGCTGACTGAGCCGCGATTGGAAGGGATCTTGGTAGCCTGAGAGAGAGAGAGAGAGAGAGAGAGAGAGAGAAACAGACAGAGGGAGAAAGAGAGAGAGAGAAACAGACAGAGAGAGAGAGCAACAGACAGAGAGAGAGAGAAATAGACAGATAGAGAAAGAGAAACAGACAGAGAGAGAGAGAGAGAAACAGACAGAGGGAGAAAGAGAGAAACAGACAGAGAGAGAAAGAGAGAGAAACAGACAGAGGCAAAAAGAGACAGAGAAACAGACAGAGGGAGAAAGAGAGAGAGAAACAGACAGAGGGAGAAAGAGAGAGAGAAACAGACAGAGAGAGAGAGAGAGAGAAACAGACAGAGAGAGAAAGAGAAACGGATAGAGTAGGTGTGCACTTATAGTGAAGTTTCCCAGTTTTCTGCGAACTCCTGACATTCGCTTCTTAGTCACAACGAAAAACTGCGGCCTATCATAATAATTATTAAGTATAACTTGAAATTATTTGCAGTATTTTGTTTATGTAGAACCAATTTCCAGAATACATTTGAAAGTAAAAAGGTAGTTGAAAATGCGGTTAATAATAGTTTTTAAAATTACCCAAAACATAAAAAATACACAAAATATAACCTGTAATTGAATTTTTTTTGTCTTACGTAAGTTTTATGTGTTAAATTCTGCCACAATAATTCGAGAAAAACTGCTTTCTTATTATTGGATGAAATAATCATTCTTCATTAAACAAATGTCTTTATATTAAATTATTGTACCATATAAACAATTTTGCACACTCGTTTGGTCACAATTTCGACAATATTATACTATTTTTGTCACGATATATCGAATGTTTCGACTATGGAGTGTACAAAAATGTAGTACTCATTTAAACGGCAAACAAGGGTTAAAATGAATATCGATTATAAATTATTTAACATATCGGTTCATTAGATGTATTATAAAGTATTTCATATCATGTGTCAAACAAGTGACCTGCATTATACATCATAAACATATCACATTACTCGCTTAAAAAACAAGTAATATATTAATTTAATATATATTTAATTTAATTCATTATATCATTTTTCTCAAAACTAGATAACCCTGATAAACTAGGGCGACCCATCGTGATAGAGTAAGATCATATAACCTTTGAAATATATAGTTTAAATACTTTTCCCTGAAATGTAATTATGAAATGATTAGGAACTGCGTTAGTAATTGACACCTGTTGGAAAATGTTAGTTTCAGGAAATTGTAGTGAATTTATATATCGTAGTTTACTAAAAAAAATCCGAAAATCTTCACGATTAACATTCAATCTATTTTAATCAAATAATCAATCTGGAATTCTCTATCATTCTACCAGTTAGAACGGTGAATTTTCATGATCAATATTCATTATATAAAACAGCTAAGGCATAAAAGAAAGAATAATCGTTCATAATTGTCTGTGTATTGAGATAGTAACTGAGGTATTCAATATAAATTATCAGATACAAGCTGAAATGACCAATGCTACACACGAATGGAATGTGCTTCAAGTAAAAAGATGTGATATAAATAAAAAATACTTTTCAATTGGACACCGTTGAGTGAAGGTTACCCTGTATTATACGTAATAAACACATCATGCTACTCGCCCAGAAAATAAGTAGTATACTCAGCTTATACAAAATAATTATAAAAACATAAATTAATACATAATATATTAATAGTGTTATCACAAAAGCGCGTCAGTGTCTCTTCGTTATAATATATTATGATGGAGAGAGGAGGTGGTGAATGGACCAAATGGGCCCCAGTCAGATGTGTGCGAATCTTATTAGGCAAGTAAAAACAAGAGAAAACCTTTGCCAACTAAATCAATATTGTTCAATGTAAGCAATTCATTTGTTGTTTATTTATTTTTCATTTCACTAGTTGTATTATTATTTATTACGATTAAACAGTATTTTTCAAATTTAATTATTAACATCAAATAAATCCACATAATTTCGGAAATCATCACCATTATACCATTTTAAATTTCTTTTACGTGCCTAATACGAGACCTTGAGCAATCAAAATAGTAAATAATGTGATAAAACAACTTTGTTGGATGATAATGTGAACGTAGGGAGTGAAATTATCACAGAAACTGGTTGAAACCACAACACAAGCGAAAGTATCTAGATGTGTTGCCGTGAAAGATGACCCCAGGAAAACAATCTGTAAAAACTAAAAGCAATAATAGAACTAAATATTTGATTCCTAATTAGCGGCCGATTGTGAAAGCTGTTCGGGATTATTAAACTAACAAACGAGTGTAACCAATGCTAAGTTGAGACGCAACAGATATGGTCACAGTTGAGTTGAGTAGGAGACAACCAACCACTGAAGCAATCAAGGAAAAGTAACAAAAGATGTATAAATATTAAAAAAGCAATTATTTTACAATACAGCAGCAGGAACTGCGGCCTGTGTACTGTTTGTCAAGTCCAACGGATCGATCGATAATATATATACTCTCTGTCATGACGTCATATCTCAACAGAATGTGAAAGGCATACAAAATAAAAGAAACATATCGCGGGTAGTGTGTAGAGAGAGAGAGAGAGAGAGAGAGGGGGGGGAGGGAGGGAGGGAGCAAAAGTCAAGAGGTGTAAGACCAATTGAAGCGTTGACAACTCTTAAGTGGAGAGTTGACGGCATGGGCAAACTTCTTCAGTTTGTTGACCAACAGCTTGACGACCGACAGGTTTGTCAACTCCTTTGGAGGATCACCACCGGCCGGCTCATTGGCACTGCAGCCACATAGCAGACAGTCTGAGTCGAGTCGGGATTGATGCCAACAACACTTCGACTGTATACTGTTGCTTGTTGAGCGAGTGAATCTATGCGTCGTTGAATTGGGAAATGCTCGGTCGTATATATTGTGTATATTGTATGGAGTGCGGGTTAGGTGCGGGTCTCACGTATATATACTATGTGATGTAATTATAATTATAAAATGTGTTATTCTTGTTGTTGAAGATTTGTGAGCTAATTAAGTTTGCCATCCTGAATCTAAAGATTCCTAAATATATACCAATTTAGGAAAAGTTGTTATATTGTATATCTATGATAATGTATCAGCAATTTATTTTCTGAGTGTTTTTTTATGTGGCTTCTATTATTTTGATAGTTGGCAAACTGAATAAAAGTTGACATTTTAGCACCTCGTATGTCTATATAATGAAGATACAGGCAAAATAATAATTTTTAGAAATAACAATAGCTATTTTACTAGGATTACATAAATAATAACTGTTGGCCGACCAACCCATTATAAAGTTGGGTAAAATCGATAAAATCGAGTAAAATTATAGATATTAACTATATAAACTGCTCATCTGAATATAATACAAGATCATTATTTAGTTAACCACCTTGTAAGCTATACATTTCACAAATAATATAATTTTTTGTTTGTTATTGTATACTTATAGATCATTTATGTATAACATTGTTTCTAACTTTATATTTACAAAGTTGAATTTACAGAAATTGATTAAATTTGGTTTGTTATATATATATGGGAAACATGGATAGGGCAAATGTTATTTAATAAATATCATAAATTCAACTAAATCATGGGTATTGTTTATTTCCTAAAGTAAAATATTTTAAAACACAAAATATGTTGTTTGTTATTATAGTATATATTAATGGTTCGTTAGTTACATGCTTGATATATAAATGCAGTTAGCGTATCTATTTAAACTAAAGTTATCCATCTATATATGCATTCAACTAAAAAATAGTGCTTTCGACAATAGTGGAAAAATCTATATTTATAGTTGATATTTATATAGTTGATAATTAAATTTTAATATTTAAAATAACACTATATATAGTGTATATATACATAAAAAGTCAAATCAAGTATTCAATAATGACCCGTATTTTTTTATAAGGAGTTATTAAACTTATGTAACATAAGGCCAGGTAACAGAATAGTTATTATTAGAGTATGTAGCTATAAAATTAATTAAATATATAAACGGGGAAATCCAAGAGGAGCACATTATTAACTATATAACTTATCTCAATGGATTATTAAATTTTCTTGATTAAATGAATTTTAAAAAAATCGAGAAAACATTTGTCTATTTTGTGAAACTCTAAAAAGTTGGTTACGAGTATAAAACAGATTGTACAAAGTGATTGCTTATATACATTTTTATGCTTATAAATTGAAACTACTTATTTTTCGGCAGACAGACAGACAGGCAGACAGACAGACAACAATAATATACATGGGAAATTTATGCACGAACAACATAAACACCTATAAACACACAGGTGAGAATTTATGAGAATTAAATGATGATTGTCTAGATGAATTAATGTTATGCTAATAAACAACATATTTTATTCAAATAAGTATTTTGTTACACTCACGCAAATTTCTATTGTATAAAAAATTACAAAATTACAACTAAATTCAAAAGTTATTATTGTAGAAAATAGTATTATATTTTAAATTAAACTATATTTGACTATGATTTTAATTATGTTTCAGTGTTTATTCGACATACATTGCAATCCATTTTTTAATGGATATCACAAATGCTCATATACAAATAACATTTTTGTTTTTTGTAATCAACATTAATTTAAATTATAATTATCGTTTTCGAATGAGTTAATACATACTAATCTAGGATTTTGCAAATTATCAATGTGTAATTTTGAGGTGTTACGAATGGAAATTATTAAGATAATATATTAATTGCTCTCAATCACACTAACATTTACCACACCACACGGTTCTGTTTCAAAACATCTCACATATTACATACATGATAATAAAATTTAAAAATCTGACACAAAATATAAGTGCTTCATAGGAATGAGAAATTGATTAATTAGAATCGTCCTTTGTAGTGCGAGGTTGACTTCGTCTCGTGCAGTTATGCTGTTTCTTAAATAGCAACTCTAAGCCCCATATAAGCTTCCCAGTGGATTGAGTTGATCCACGTCTGGACATTCCGTGGAACAGTCCGTCAGTCAACGTACAAATATCCGACCATATGCTCCACAGATAAAAGTTTATAAACTATCACGATAAATACGAGTTTGTTCATTTTATCTTATCGCTATATATTTTTTACTAGAAAAATATGTGCGCCCATGTATAATTGCCCTGTGTGGACTTATTCCACTATATACAAAGGTTAACCGCATTATAATAATGAACTGTTTTACATATTATATTATGTTATAGAGAGAGCGTATATATACTTATTTTGAGAAAAACATGTTGTAATCCTGAAACCAATGGCTGACCGAACAGATACTCTGAAGTCGTTAGTCACTTAAAGACGGTTTTTCCGTTTTGGTATAGAAGAAACAGTTTCTCCGTTTATTTACTAGAAAATAATATAACAAGGCTTCTTCTGGTATTCCTCCAACCCAGCTTCTCTCCTCCTCCAGGAGTCTCTCAGCCGAAATGGGGGTGCGAGCTCTGTGACAAATTAAGTGTACCCCCCCTTGGACCTGGTAGTGGCATGTATATAGGCCTACCACTCGTCCGGTATAGGTCGTTGACTCGTTGACTCGTTGGCTCGAAGGGCGCACTTGGGTATCGGGAGGGTCCTTGGTTGGTACCTGGTCGTGTCGGAGATTCAATTAGAGCTGACAGCGTAGTGGTGATTAAGTGGCAGGCGGAGCCGAGGATGTTGGTTCGATGAATTGGATGTATTTATACATATATATATATATATATATATATATATTGTGTGTGTGTGTGTGTATGAACTTACCGGACAACATTTTTAACCATTTCGAAATATTAAACATAGAATTTTGACAGTTTCGTTAAACATGTGCTTTTATATTGTTCAAGAGTAAGAAAATATATAATATAAATGAAGACAGATACATTCAAAATTATGGTTGGATGATATAAGTCTTGATTCAAAATGTGTGAAACTTTACTTTTTAGGAAAATATATTTTCTTAAAAAGTAAATTCATAATAAAATAATTAATTACATTTCTAATAATAAACATAACTTTTATCAGTATTTCCCTTAATTTTGAAATCTAATTGAGATCTACAAACTAAGCAACAACCAAAAATATTTTTTAATAATTGTTGCAATTTTTTAAATGTAAGTTGAAAGCATCTTGTGAGTGTCCTGTTGGTGTGTCCCATGTTAGTGTCCTATTAGTGTCCCAATTTAGTGTCCCATGTTAGTGTCCCATGTTAGTGTCCCATGTTAGTGTCCTATTAGTGTCCCATGTTAGTGTCCTATTAATGTCCCAAGTTAGTGTCCTAAGTTAGTGTCCCATGTTAGTGTCCTATTAGTGTTCCATGTTAGTGTCCCATGTTAGTGTCCTATTAGTGTCATATTAGTGTTCCATGTAAGTTTTACATAATCTTACTTACTTACATAAAATTAAATAATATATTTCTTATTTGCTTAACATAAATGGCAAAAATGATTATATGATTATGCTGTGTTTATACGTAAATCTCCTCAGCGATATATAATATACTTCAATGTTCACTACGGTCATAAATGCTCTACGCATTTAAGTTTCGTAATTAACATTAATTATTACTTTAAATAAAATTTTAAACAATAAATTTATAAATATTTATAACTGAATCATTATTATTTGTATTTTTCTTTATAATATCGTATACAGCCAATTTAAATAGTTCATCCAAAATCATCCCTATACTTAAAGCTTTATTGATTTTTTTAACGATATCATGAGAAAAAGGTAATTCTACCAGAAAAAATTCAATAGATTAACATTTTAAACCATGAATCAATAAATAATGTGGCTTTCCTAAGTGTTTATTGATTTCATTCCTTTTATTGAAATTCTGCAATATTTGATATGTTGCAAATTGTACGATAATATTTTACTCTAAATAATAGACACACTATGTTACCAACTATGTGTAATACTATTTTAACTTTACGTAAATATGTATGTCTACTTGTAAAGTCAAATAGTTATACATAATAAACGTTCCGGTCTAGTGGCGACAACTCTATGGCCCCTTTGCCACCCAAGGTATCATCAGCAGTGTCTGAGGTCACTGATGCGCAGTAATGACCTGGACAGCCTCTCTATGTAACATTAAAGGAATCAAGTGTTGACTTGACAACCGGTCTGGTAATAAAAATGGCGCCAATCGGTCGGTTGTCACTGAATTCAGTGGTCATGCTTGGAGACCCTCTTTCTGTGAGTCCTGCTTCTTATACAAAAGTACCAGTTAACGTTTGTAATTGTGGTCCAGTGTATTCTGTTGACTATGCTGCGGTCTGCAGAGATAACAGATTGTTAGATATACTCCCCCTATATATATATATATATATATTGATTCATTGATATAGTTTTATACTGATTTAGTGATCTTCTATACGATGGTTATTTATTATATATTATTAAAGTGATCGCTTTAGATACGTTATAATAAATAAAGTATAGTTCACAATGTAAAATAGAAAAGAGATCTGTCGCATTACCATAGCTCAGTGAATCATAAATTTCGATCACTAAATTATGAATTATATATATATATATATAAAGTGGGTGACGAAGCTGACTTCAGTTGTCGCCATTAGACCAGAACGTTTATTGTGTAAAACGGTTTGACTTATATATAGACACATACATAAACCACAGCTGATAGTAATTTTTATATATATATTTTTTTAATTATTAATTTTCAAAAAAATTATACGTGAGCATTTTATACCGTCAAATCTAGGTTTTTATACGAAATGAAATATTTTTAAAAATCTTCTCAACTTGCTCACTTATAATTTGTGTAATTAAGAAACGTTGATTGTATATGTGAATCATGTAATTATATTATTTATTAAAAACATATACATTTGAACACTTTTTATTTTTAATCACTTTTGAATTGTTTGAAAAGATTAGGTATAAATATAGTTGCAAATAATTTTACAACAAACCAAATATTAAATCTGACAAGCAAACAGTGCGCCATAGAAACCAAATTTAAAAAGTGTAATTTTCAATTAATAATCATATATATAGTGTGCTGTAATTCGCGCTGGCTTCCGTTTTCAGAATACAGTGAACAGTTTTGTATAAACTTGAGGGGGATTCTTTTCAAAGAAAATGTAAGAAATTAAATGTATTATAGCCTTATATTATACAAGTGTACAACTTTTTTTCAAACTTCCACATACGGAGGACCGCGTGTAATAATGCCACATGTTTACACTCTATATTACGCATGTCAACATGCAGAACCGGGTCGACGCTCGGATTGTGTGGAAGGGTCGGTATATACAAGTGGGGCTGACGATAAGGAAGGATCAGTGTTGAAGAATATGGCAGAAATGTTAGTATGCCGTCCGCTTCATAAGTAATAAAATACCGATTATGTATATTATATACCTTGACATGTATAGAAGGATATGTTTTGGTAGAATGATTAACTACGTTATATAATATTATAGTTTAATTAATCACAAGTGTTCTATGGCTGTGTTAATTAACAAGTGTACAATTCATTAACCTATACAATTAATGAACACTTAGTTAGAATATGCAACGATATTATAAATTAGTGTTTTTTATTGTACTTTTTAAACCAGATAATGAAATTATTTATTTAGTTTACAAACTGTTATTGGTTATTTTAATAGTGTGCAATAGTTTGGATGCAAGTTATAATACTAATGGGAGGGTGAGGGGTCGGGGGATTTGAAGTGGTCATTATAGTATATGCAATAGAAATGGTTGCTATGACTTCGTGGATCATGTAACTAAGCTTAAGAATCCACCAGTTGTTGAAAAATGATTATAAATGTTTACGTGAATATACAGTACATATATTATGTCAGTTTTCAAAAAAAACTTCAAGCAATCATCGGTTAAAAATGTATCATGTTTTATATATTTCAATAAAACTATATATTAATCCATACTTTTGAACTTATATTTTCATTATACAATATACTACCTTAGGTTCATTTGATTGAAAACATTTGTCAACATCTTCTCCATGTTAAAAATATAATTATATCGGTTTTTGTTTTCCTAAAATATTCTCCTATATAAATATATATATATTCTCCTAAATACGTTGAACTTTAATCATTTTACTTTCAAAACACTTTCAAAACATAAACCGCTTTTATATGTTCGTAATAACGGTTAATAGGAAACTGATTTATATGATCGATAACTTGATTATGTGAATTAACTATACAAAATATATAATATAGGTAAGAGTGATAAGATTGTTTGAATATTAAGGTGAGTAACAAATGTTTATTTTGTAAATTTAAAGTAGTCTATTTTAAAAAATTTACTGTATAACGTGACAATTATAGATAGAAAAAGATTTTTTTATCAAATCTTATAAATTCTTATCAATTCTTATCAATTCTTATAAATTCTTATAAATTCTTATAAATTCTTATAAATTCTTATAAATTCTTATAAATTCTTATAAATTCTTAT
>JAUZND010041777.1:0-28447 GCA_034780555.1 Coelogynopora nodosa | reverse complement strand
CAATTCTTATCAATTCTTATCAATTCTTATCAATTCTTATCAATTCTTATCAATTCTTATCAATTCTTATCAATTCTTATCAATTCTAATCAATTCTAATCAATTCTTATCAATTCTTATCAATTCTTATCAATTCTAATAAATTATTATCAATTCTCATCAATGTAAATGCTTAAAAACTGCCATTAGTCTAGATGTAAATCTATAAACTGCCATTAGTCTTATTATAGATCGTAAATTCGTCTGAACTGCTAATAATGTAAACTGTAAATGTTAACTGCTGTAATCTAAACTGTAAATGTTAACTTTAATGTTAACTGTAATCTAAACTGTAAATGTTAACTTTAATGTTAACTGTAATCTAAACTGTAAATGTTAACTTTAATCTAAACTGTAAATGTTAACTGCTGTAATCTAAACTAAAGTTATCTGACTTATTATCTATTTTTAAAAGTTATACAGTACCTACATGTTATTCTAATGTTGATATTCATGTATATTGCAGTCATAGTGAAATGTATAAACCGGAGATTAATAAAAAAAAATACATTAATTGACAACGACCTTATTTTAGTTACAACTATATTTGTGGGTTTAAAAGTGCAATGTGGATGGGGCCTTGCACCATATAAAGTTCCCTTATATGCCGGTTTGATATACCTATGTATTATCAGCTTGCAAAATAAAAAACGTGAAAATGTGAAAATTATAAATCTTATCGTGATTACACTCTCGATATTTCAAATTGTAACTATATTGTATATATACAAAATATTAATGATTATTTAACGATTAAATAAATATAAATGTTTGGCAAAAGTGGATATACAAATATACAAATGTATTTATTTATATTATAATATTTTCCATATAGACAAATTGATATAGATATACATATAAATATATTTTTCATTTCTATATCTGAAATAAATGTGATGATTATATTCTTATACCCCATTTTATTATAATTATATATAGGCCTACAGTTCGCCGTCAATTTTATTAACGAGTGTCCTTTTTTCAGAAATTCAGTATGGCTGTATTATATAGATGTAGCATATACATACAAATAAAGAACATACATTTTATAATCTGCGATTTGTAAGCAATCTTTTGTAATTAAATATTTATAATTCCTAATAATCTCATATTAATATTTGACATCAAATGTTTCTTCAGCAGGCATAGCATAAGACTCAAAAACTGTTTTTAATAATCACATAGCAATATAGTAAGACGGCTATTATGTACAATAATATAGCGATTTCTTGAAAGCTGGTTTATCCTGTGATCCTAGCTATAGCCCTGTGAAAAAACCCTATATAAGTAACAGTTTTTACATGCTTTGATTTCGTCTCCAATTCTCCCCTTTTTCATTAATCTTTATTTTTATTCAATCTCCATCGCAAGCGAAGGGAATAGATGGGAGAATTTATTTTCCCCCGCTGTTGAATGGTATACTTTGATACTATGTGTCTTGTGGCAGGAAAACGTCGCTGTATAGCTAGTTACCGATAGGAATAAAAGGCTCGCAGAGCGACAGCTATTGGCAGTAGACAATTATAAGCGCGTGCCATACTGACCAATAGGAAATCGAGAAATCAGTTCTTCTCTTATAAAATATGATTTTACCTTCGCCGGTAACCTTATATTAATGAGAATTTAGACCTGACCCTCAGCTCATCTCAAGACAAACGGCATTTGTAATACCGCAGGTGATAATTTCAACCGTTTTTGGTTACGTCAGCAGAAAATCCCTGGAAGATCCCAGGAAGAGAAATCGATCTAGACCTGTTTTTTCAATTTAACTTATTCAATTTTGCGGATTTATTTATTTATTTCACACCATCCCCCGAGTTTAACAAGAAGGCGCCTGGAACCCTGCCTGCCGCAAGTTGTAGCCTAACTTTCGTATAAGTTGACCGAGTCTGTGGATGATGCATTGCCTGAGTATGACGGCGGGATCAGAAGGCGATTACAGCGAGGAACCGGCGAGATTACGTGAGTTGTCCTTGCTTTATATTAATATATTAATATTAAAATATAAAAATTACACCGAAAGTTATTAATCTGTTTTTATTGGTGGCCTGCGCATATGCACTGGTTTTAAATTGTAGACAATATCCCGTTCATTCTCATTGTCGAATTGATTGATTATGGAAATAATTAAACTGATTAATTTATTTATATATATACACCAATGGCATGAATATCAGAACGGATAGGGTGATAATTTCGCTATAATGTGTACCCCCCACCCTTTCAAAACACGTTAATAGGTAAAAATCAGTTATATAAATCCTTTAGGTTATTTATATAGGTAGTTAAAACGTGTATTCTTGTATTGCAATTTTTTTACAAAAGTAAAATAAAATGTAATTTTAAATATTAAACATATGATAAATAAAATATTTTCAAAAAATTCTCTGGTGTCAATATAAAAGAGGTAGAGAACTTCCTGTGAATGAAAAGTTTGAGTTATATTTTCAAAAAATAGATACATCAATAAAGTTCAATACAATTTCGACAAATTGGAAGCAATAAAATATAATTTTTAATGAATACATTTTAAAAATGTGTGTATTTCATAAACTGATATGATATTATATATTTTGATATCAATATTTTTTGAAAAAATAATAAATGTCTCCTCTGTAGAAAGTTAAAAAAATAATTGCGCAAATTATAAGTTTATAATTTTATTCGGTATTCAGTCAATTTTAGTTAATATTTTAGTGAACAAAAATTGTATATAGAATATATAAGCAAATTTGAATAAAGTAATATATTTATCTTTTGATTAACTAATACTAATCTCGCTTACAACACTTGTTCTTTAGAAATATATAAAATTTATATATTTCTATACAATTTCTATACATTTCTATATCATTTCTATATATCATTTCTATATATCATTTCTATATATCATTTCTATATATCATGTCTATACATTTCTATATATTTCTATACAATTTCTATATTTCTAAAACAATTTCTATATTTCTATACAATTTCTATATTTCTAAACAATTTATATATTTCTAATCATTTTCTATATTTCTATACAATTTCTATATTTCTATACAATTTATATACATATAATACATATATATCTATCTCAGACTCCTATACCAAATTTAATGTTACAATGAAATTTTAAAAGTTCCCCTTAAAGTTGAAAAAGTATGTTTGTCTGCATATATATGTTCCTATTTCATTGTATACTTAATTATACAATTTATATAATATATATTGTACAATTTAATATTTCATTGTATATACTTAATTATACAATAATTATATAATATATACAATTTAATATTTCATTGAGTCACGTATGTAAACTATAATATACGCATATTATCCAATCTTGAAATATAAACTAACAACAAAAATCAATTAACCTAATTTCTTTTTTTGTTTTCTTAAATATACAAAACTAGAAATTAATTAAGATAATGTATTCTGAAATAAATATTTGTTTTATTGAAATCTTGCTGTCGATTGTAAAACATAATATATAGTATATAGTTTAAGGTATATTAATTATTTTAAATATATATTATTAATGTATATTTCACTTGAATATAGTATATTACGCAATAGGAATACATATTGTAAGGTAATTGATTGCATTGTAATATTATAATCCTTCACGTCTATCAAATAATAGTATTTATTATAGCTTTAACCAAATCCAACATACTGCCTTGGGGGGATTTTATACTAAAAACATAACAATATAAAGTATCTTTTATCACGTATAATATATAACGGACACATTACAAGGTATATGAGTAAATTGTAATGATAAAGTATGGCTATACCTGTTCCGCAATTAATCCGATTGCGTAATCATCTTCGAAAATACTAATATTAACTGTATGTTAGTGTGTATATATATATTATACTGACAAACTGTAATATATGTGATATAATATTATACGTGTGAATTATGAAATGATGAATATAATTTTAATATAAATATATAGGACAATTTATAAAAACGTATATTTACGATAATACACTGTGTCCAGATATATAGTATCCGAATTTTACACAATACATTTCATAAAATAAAGACAAACATTTTACTGTAAGTATATTATATAGGTATTGATTACAATTTTAGATTTTTTATTTGACATTTAAATTTATATTTAACAGTTTGTAAAATTAGTGTCTGCGGAAAGCGTGTATACATATAGCCTATATATATATAACATTCAACTAAAAAAAAGTTAGTTAACCTTCCAAAGGCCAAAGTTGCCTAATTACTTATTGATTAATAATTTACACCAATTGTTTATTATTATAATAAAAAATTCGATAATTTCAATTTCAATATATTTATGATTTCAGAGAATTGATCAGTTTTAGTTTATATATTTAATATGGATACTACTTTATAAGTTAGCTAAATTATTAAATTAAATTCATTTAAAACTGTATAAAATAATTATGACAGATTAAATGAAAAAAATAATAAAACAAATTAAAAATAACTAATTTAATTTATGTTATCTGGCATATATACGTAAAATACTATTTAAAATCTTTGTGTTAGAAATTCGCGAAAATTTAACTAATGAAATAATAAAACATTAGTGTTAGCAAATTATAACTATATGGACATTTTTTTCTAACTCTATTTAAAGCATGATAATTTTATTTTAAAATATTTCCCACTTTCACTCTATATAGAATACAGCCCGTGATTGTTAGACTTTTAGATCAATTCGTCTATATTCATGCATTGCATATATTCCATTTTGTCTCCGAGTTAGCAAAAAATAGAATATACATTGAAAAACATGTAATATTTGTAATATTTTCCTTAGTATAGATATTTAATAATATAATAATATATATTATAAATAATTTGTTTAACTTTTTTAATTAAAAATTCAATATATAATATAATATAGTATAAATATTTATATTTATATTAAGGAAAATTTTATAAATATTACTGTTATTGGTAGTATATATTTCATAAGGCATCAAGTCTATAAGAAAGATACTTCATATATATTCTTCGTTTATTTGTTTATTTGTTAATAGTTAAAATCATTTTAATTATTCTTAACGCATATTTTACAGCGAGTTTGTCTATTCGACCACTTGAATTTAGTGATATACATTTCTTGCTTATTATTACAGAAACAATATATATAGTAGGCCTAGCTATAGCAACCTGTAATCAACAACATTGAAATTACAAGTTTTGCTCGATTATATAGCACAAACAAAATAGGTATATAAAAAAGAACATGCACATATTCCTATATAGTGGCAACATGTTATACATCTTCGTTATATTGATTTATAATTGATCTTTATACTGACTCACACTTATTTTTAATAATAAAGATCTGTTATTATATTAATGTTTGCAATTTTACAATCTCAATACTTTGTACAATAAAAAATCGATAAATCATTACCGCTTTCTTCAAATATTAGAAGCTAAACCCAATCATTATAACCATGTCCTTTACTTCTCCTCACCTGCCAACGCTACATAGGCCTATAACTATACACATGGGCCCTATCATACACTCTGAGCAGGCAACACTGGGTTCTCTCTGTGCGTGGGCTGTGGGGCCGCCATCACGGACCAGTTCATCCTCCGGGTCCAGCCGGACATGGAGTGGCACGCCCGCTGTCTCAAGTGCGTCAAGTGCAACCAGCACCTGGACGAGAAGAGCACGTGCTTCGTGCGGGAGGGCCGGACCTACTGCCGGGACGACTACAGGAAGTAAGGGCATACCTACCATATCGTATACAGTATGTCTCAAAATATACGCATAATATCGATCAGGAGTCAGACTCCTGTCTGCTGGCTAAGCTTACTGATCGATATTATGCGTATATTTTGAGACACCCTGTACATTTAATAATAATCAATAGAATTGTATACATTTAAGTATGATTCTTTTGTTTCATAATTGCGGTCGAAATGTTAAGGTTAAGACTTAATTAAACAGTAAGTTTGTTTTTCTATTATTTGATCACGAAGTTTATATTTTACAGGATGTAATTTATTGATTTTTATTGATTGATTTTGAATCAATGTGTTGGAACTTCTCGTAAGTTATAGAACAGATGAACTATAGCTATTATAATACCTTCACTGCACAATACACTATTCCAAACAATTACTGGTTCATTGTTATAAAACTGAATATTTATAACATATTTTGTATATGATTACGACTATTATAATTTAGGTCCCAAATTAAAGTAAATATAAAATATACTTATCGCACAAAACAATTTTTATTAAGTTATTCTGTATATATATAAATAATTAAAAAATGATTTTTCAGCACATTGCTGTTAGCCTAACACCATGCGCAGCCATCCTTTTATATAGCGGTTATATATCATGTTGGACACTGTGATGGTGGGGTGCATGTGTATATAGACAATGTTTCAAAAGTTGACTTCCTTTAAACAACATGAGGATGCTCTATCTACTACAAGTGGAAGCTATTGAATGTCTCTTTTTTTCTCTCTCTCTCTCTCTCTCTCTCTCTCTCTCTCTTTATTTGATGTTTGATTTCTGTCTTGGGCGTCAAACATTGCTCCTCTGCTTCCATCGGCTTTGTGCCCCAGCATACAACAATTACTGATCACACATGCCAAGCGTTTCTTCTATATTTGTGTATGTGTATAAGGCAGTGAAAAGGTACATATACAATCCATTCACTTGCACTCGAGGAGAATCAGTTTTTTGGGGATGTCCCAACTTTTTTCTTTTTTGAAGAGGAAGCGGATATATTGTTTTTCATTGCCATTCCCCCAGCTGAAGTGAGTCTCGCGATATCTATAATATATTTTATACGTCAATGCCAGCCAGATTTTATTTCACAGCACGGATGTGCGTCCTCACGATCTGTTGGGGTGGAATTATTTTGAATCTTGGCTTGTTTGCATATGTATATATATATGAATAGGTGTATAGTTTATATATATATATATACTATAGAGTGTGTAATGGTGTTTTTATATTCTCACCAAGGAGGCTTTCCCATGCCGTTCGCTCCCACAGAATGTGTTATTCAAGTCAGAAATAAAGTCTGCGACTCGAGTTTATTTAAATAGAGGAATTTAAAGTGGCTTTGAAGAATAAATTTTATTTCGGTGCTCATGGAAACTAAATGCAAGCGAATTTGTTTGACTTTCAGGGAGTTGTTGAACTATTGTTGTTGTTAAATCAATATTTGCTTTTTTGTAAACTCAGCGACAACTCACTATTATAGATAGGCCTACATATAAATATATGCGTGCATTTCATCGGTAGCAGAGGTTTGAGCTTTATACTTTAGGTTTTCTTTATTACACTGTTTGTTTCGAAAGACAAATGACATTTGTTAAAGACCCGATCAAACCAGCATTTTGTCACTGCGGTGCTATCTATCACACGTATATACTATTCGATATATACATATATATATACACGAAACGAACCTAATAATGCCATATTAGGCTTTGTGGAAGTTTGTAAAGAAAGTATTGCAAAAATTGTAATAGATAGTATACGAAAAAGATAAGCCTTATAAGAAAGATGTCGCCATACATAGCGGCCAAGTATATATAACGTATAATATGTTTTATAATTTCAAATATACAATTATATACTTTAAGGGGTCAGTTATTCTCATCGACCCGTGATGAAGGTGTTGTCCAATTTTCAACAATTTAAGTATATTATATAAATGACATAAGAGGCCACCGGAAGAAATGTTCCGATGCTTCTTCTAAAGCTTATTGAATCTTGCCCTGGGCGACTGGACCCTAACTTTTTTTCGTTGCGAAGAAGTATGTCACGATTTTAAACCGTGCAGCGGTACACAACTGTATATATATATATATTTATATATATTATGGAAGTTTAGTTGAAGTGACTCCCGAGTGCGTCCGATGAGTTTAATATATATATAGGGGCCAATTATTGCTGGCCATCAATTCCAATTGTGCCGGAGTGAATTTCGTCGAACTTGAGTGAGGTCCAAGTAGGCCGGAGACGCGTGTCCCTTATCCTTCGAAGGCTCTCCATGTGTCATAGGTCAGTCGGGAAATCAGCGATCAATGACTCGTTTCCCCTCACTTCTGGCTCTCCTGATCTAAACTATAATACTCTTCCTTAATATTTAATATAGCTGTTTGTTGTCATCATGGCATGGCGGTGTGTCTCTCTTTTTGGTTACATTACGAGTATACTTCTTGATGGGGCTGTTGCCGGGAATCTATCTAATATAACTTGATTATGTCGTTAACCCGATTAATGTGTTTATAAATAAATAAGAGGCGAGCCTATTCGGTTTTTGTCCCAGGAGACTATAACACCACCGAAAAATGGGAACAACTTTTTCAACATTTAAAAACCTTCTCTTGTTGGATCTATATATTGCATAAATCGATTTAAATACTCTTAACTTAATTCACTGATTTCTAAACTAATTAAAAAAACACTGAATGTGTAATGTATAACAAAGTAAAAACAAGTTCTATAAAAAAATTAGATGTTTAAATCAAGATTAAACATATATATAATGGTCAAAATAGGCGAAAATAATGCTTAATTTAAACACATTATTAGGGAGGTGAATGGGAAAAAAATTAAGAAATCAAAGACAAGCGAAAATATCTAGTCTAATGGTGTGAGCTGTTCAATTATGCAGTTTTGGCATAGATACTAGTCGCTTGTCCTACAAAGGAATCAGATATCTTGCTATCAGAATGTGGTCTTCTTTTTCACCAATAGTTCGTTCTTGCTTTACCTACACGTCTGTAATGACTATAAAACCTATCTTTCGCGATCTTTTGTCTTTCACTTTAAAACCTTGCCCTCCTTTTGATGTATAAAAATTCTCGTATATTTTAGGCAAAACCACAAGTAAATGTGGAAAAAATAGAGCTTTATTACACCCTGCTTTATATAGGTTAGCGTCATAATAATATATGTTTCCCTAGTGCATGGCGGGAGGGGGGTGGAAACAAAAAAATATCGGTGCAAGCAGTAAATCTATAGTGAATGTTCGCAGAGAATTCTGCCTTCAGGGACCTAAAACCATTATTCGTCCATTCGTTTGAGAAACGAGGAGAAATTTGAAGCGAGGGTGAGTCGAGGGAAGTTTGAAAAGAATAAGTATAGGGGACAAGTTTATATGCCATCGGAAATCCTACGGGAGCAGTCAGCCTCAGTGCAGTAATTGATTTACATTCCTCATGATTCGCCAGCTCTGCCTCATATCATTCTTTATTAGCTCCCATTAAGAACCCAGAGTCACAAAATGGGGCTATACAAGAATTAAATGCGAACATGTGTTTTTCTTCTATACTATATATAACAATATAACACGATGATATACATCATATAATATTGATGGTGCATGGTTAATACAGTTTTACAACAAATTACAAAAAAAATAAATTTTGCGACCTTATTGTTTAAAATTAGATTATATAAAGATACGTGAAAATGTGTTGCTTTTTGCAGCATTGTTTAATTATAATAAATAAAAAAAAGAATTCCATTAAATAATATTACGTATACTATGCTTTTCAAAATTTAAAATTTCACACATAATTTCTCTTTGCTTCGTTGTTTACATAACTTGAATGGTTGTTGAATGCCATGATGCAGGCACAATGATACGACAGGGGATAGATTTAACACCCTTCAGAATTGGGTTCATAGCCTTGGACAGACACTCTGTTGGCAAATTCAATTAACTTTTTCACATTCTAGCAAGAAAACAATTCGTGAAGAGCCCCTTTTGCATGCTTTCCATCGAGTTATTTGGCACCTATACATCTCACCGAAAAGAATTGAATAAACACTTTAGTCTACTTTAGTAATCCCAAAGGTAAACTTCATCGTCCTTGTTTGAACAGCCTAAAAACGCTGCTTGATTTGGATACAGATTCAACTAAAAATCTGTTCTTTCTCAGTTTTTTCAAAGCTTTATCGTCGACTGAAATAATAAACGTCCGTTGTGAATATATATATATATGCCAACTGTAGTTTTATTTTGTGATTTAATTTTAAAATAATTTCGAAAGAAAATAAATATGTATGCGAGTTTATTTAATTGGAAATGTTTAAACAAGTATATTTTGAAGCTTCCCTCGGGGTGTGTTAGGATTTAAGTGAAAAAAACTGTTGCAGCGATGATTTTCCGTCCTCACCCCCCCCCGATCCCTATAATTATTGGGACGATATAAGAAGACTATATTATATCAAGCTGATATAATATTATAATGTTTCAAAAACACGTGTTTTTGGGGGCGAACATTTTTTTCAATTTCTCTCTCAGCTCTCTCTCTCTCTCGAATCTATCGAGGTAGGCTCGTTTTCAAACGTGTGAGCTGTCTTGAAAGAGTGGAGACTCAAGCAGTACATAAGAGACCTCTTTTATTCCAAAGTTCTCGCAGACGACAACATACCTTTGCCCTGTCTTATACACCCAGCCTCGAAACCCTGAAGTCAGCTTCCTTAAGCTGAACTACTGTTTTATATTGCTGCACAGCATATAGCTCTGGCGAGAGCAACTTGGTAGGTATACATAATATGAGCTGACGTCTAAGGATTCTCCTGTCCCCTTGCTGTTCCGCGCTCCAGCGCTCCTTCCTCCATTGCCCGGCTCGCCCCACAACCGACAACCAACGCGCTGAGGAAGAAAATTCAGAGCGGAGCCTGAGCCTCACCACTGCAGCAGCAGAGCTTGTAAGATCATAACAGAGCCAGGCAAATTGTTTACAAAAGAATGGCAGACTCGGAAGTCGGACAAGTTTCCATTCAACCCGGGCTTCCTCCAGCAGCGAGGCTCGCAGGGTCCTCGGCTTCCTGCATCTCAACAATGCACATCGACGCGAGTTGGAAGAAAACAGGGGGGGAAGGGGGGGGGGCCGCACCGGTTCGCCTAAAACGGAAGCTGTTGAACCAGTCTTGAGGTGTAAGGCTGAGCTGCGCTCTCTGCTCACTGCAGTCGGTAGTTAGTATGGTGGGTACAGGAGCTGTAGACTGAACCTCTCCTTCCAGTTGACAATTCATACTCTTCGCTCGCTCTATAATACTCCGGTCATAGTATTGAACCTCGCCAAAAGAGTCACTTTTTATTGATTTATTGTGTATATAGTAAACGCATAATACTATATAGTATTATGTTATATTGGCATTATCCGTCCAACCTGTAAAAAGGGATTGCTCCCGCGCGTTTACTGTTTTTTGCTGGTCTCCCTTGCACAATTCTGAAAATGATGATAGAGTCTATATATTATTAGATAGTTGAATTTTCTCTCTGATTTGTTTTATGGATTCATGTCTTCCTATATCTAATAGAACACGTCAGTTATGTATCATTTCAGATTTTATTGACTAAAGCGCGATATTATCTATTGAGCGTATGAAGATGAATATTCAGTTTAATATAATAAGGAAGCTATAACATTTCCCCCCCTTTTTTTTATTTGAAATGGACTTTCTTCAATTTTTTATTATCCAAGTCTTTTAATGCAAACTTTACTTGGTGAATGATATATTGAAATTAAAAATAATCACTGTATATAATATTAAATTCAACAGATTTATGTAATGGTTTACTTCATTGATATTTTGTGATAAATTTAAACCAAAATACAAAATTACTTGTATTTATATATTTTTATTTTTGTTAACAGTATGAAAATAATAATCAGCGTTCACATTAAATGGTTCCAGATGACTTTTTGTCGAAAGAATTATAACGGATAGCCTAATTTGAATGTATTATTTGTAAAGTTACATCTATATATACTGGTACAAATGTTTACCATATAAGCTATATAGTATGCATACCTATTTGCAAAATGACCACGATGATAACAAGTATAACATAACTTAATATATTTTATAATATACAGTGTATACTATATATATACATATACATATAGCATTTCGGCGTAATGTATATAACAGCTCTATTAAAGTCTTTCAGCTGTTCAATTAGTGATTTGACTATGCAGAAAAGGGTAGTGCATAACATTACCAGAAGACAACTCAATATATATATATAAATATACGTTGATGATATGGAAGAGTAATTATAAGGTGTATAGTCGATGATATACAATATGTGTTATCTATCTCTCTAACTATATGGATGTAATTTAAGTAAAATATATAAATAACTTCACTTGTGTCCACGCGATTGCTTCACCTGGACGGTACATGTCATTTTTTAAGGCTTAACTTTTTAACTTTTCTTTGGCGGACGTCAAAATGCTCATCAAAGTCACATGCAATGTAAAAGAAGGTGTCCACTATCCATAGTAACACACCTATCCGTTCAGAGCCGCCTAGTTGCATACATTTTTGCACATGCTGATATTTGTATCTATAGACAAGTATTATGTTCAGAAAATTAGGTAAGAATTAGAAACTGTAACCTGTATACAATGTATAGTATAGTTTATCATATTATATAATTTTGTTTGCATTAAGTTAACAAATTGAATAATAAATATTAATCAATATTTATCTGATATTATTGGATAAACACAATATTAAAAAAATCTCACATTTATAGAGATAATCTTAGTTCGCCAAAACTATATATAGCGCACATCAACACGAATTTATAGCTTTTTGAACCATTTTTAAACCTTTTTTTATCAAATGACCTTAATTGCAAGCTTTTTTGTCAACAGGTTACCATGTCCACCTTTTGTCTTACTATAAAATAGTAAAGTTCCATTGGCTGTTTCATATATTTAGATAATAATTTTTCTTGATTTTTATAAATGACTATTTTGTATCACTCTTAAAGTTTTCTTTTAATACACTTATATACCGTATTTGAACGGTGACACACATGTATACGCAGAATATGAATAATAATGATTGTATATCATTTAGGAATAACAGAAAAGTTAATACAACGTGTTAACTGTAGATGAATAATATAGCGAATATATAAAAAATAAGTTTATGTTCATTATTCATTCGCAGAAAATATATCACAAAAAGTGTTTTTTATTTCTATATATTTAATTGTTTTTTTATTTTATTTCACCAAACCCTTCTGCTTCATCCCTAATCTCCTCCTCTCTGCAGACTGTTCATCCTCCGGTGCACCCGGTGCTGTCAAGCCTTCGCCCGGTCTGACTACGTCATGAAAGCCAAGAACAAGACCTACCACATGGAGTGCTTCCGCTGCGTCATCTGTCACCGCATCCTGCAGACGGGGGAGGAGTTCGCGCTCCGTGAGGATGGCCTCTTCTGCATGAACGACCACGACAAGGTCGGTTGTACTGTATATACTTTCAGTTATAGCCTGGATACTATAATAACGTACATATTATTTACATCACTTAATTTGTTTTGAAATGTTTAGAGGGAGAGGGTAACTTTCAATGATTACCTTTTAAAATGACGGAAAATTAGGTGTATATATTTTTATATTTACATTAGTAACAAAAATATATAACCGAGCTGTGTATATAAAATTACAATTTTTAATGTTTGAGTCATTATTATAAAACATATAGGTAATCATGGCACTAATTTTTAAATATACAGTGTTTTATGAATTAATAGTAATAAAAATATTTTAAAAATAATAATCAATAATTAATCAATATGTCTCCTAACATTTTGAAAATGTATTTTACACCTTAAAACATAGCTTTGTTTAATGAAATATCGCAAACACAAATTGGTGACAATTCTTTACAGGTGCTGCCCAAGTCCAACTCCGCCGTCACTGACAGCGACTCCACAACACCCACCACCCTCACCCTATCGACGGGCGAGGCACCCGCCCCCACCACAGTGCTCTCCTCCCAGGCCGGTGTTGGCGGGGGACTCAGTCTTCTGGGGGGCGGCAGATCGGGCAGTCCCGCCTCCCAGCCGGTGAATCTCTCGGATTCGAGCCTGGTGGGGGACGCGCTGGCGCTGGCCAACCTCGGCTCGTCCGCGTCACCGGAGGAGAAATCGGCGGCGTCGGCGGCGGCTGCGGGGCTGGGTGGAGGTGACGGTGTGGGCGGCATGTGCTGCGGGGGGGACTCGAGTGGCGCCGAGTTCACCGGGCTGATGAACAACAACAATAACAACAATGTCAACAACAATAACAACAACAACAACTCGGTGAAGACGCCGTCTTTGAGTGACGATAGGATGCAAGGTGAGGTTATGATTAGAGCGATATATATTTAACGATTTAACGGTTTAAATCAATTTGAAAATTAAAATCCGTTAGCGAAAAATCAATATAATCATGTAAATAACATTTTAATTACATTAAACATTCTTGTTACATCCTCGTACAAATTGCATCTATATAAACTGATGTAAATAACATGCATTGTACATTGAATGTATATACTTAAAAGAATTAAGAAATTAACCAAATTTAGAAAAGAATAAAATGTATATATATGCCAAAAAATCGAATCATAAGTTGTACATCAAAAATAACATTAATTGACATATGTTTGACGAAATTATTTTGAAATATATATAGATGTTTATTTTACGGATTTTGATTATAGTAATATTTTATTTAAAATTGAAATAGCAATAGTTGATTATCAAAATTTTTAATAATACAAAAAACTCAAATATATGAATTATTATATTTTTTAATTATATGGTTACAGTAAATACATATATTTCATATTAATAAAGTTATTAATTATATAAGGCCTCTGTATACATGTCTATATAAATAACGATAGATTTAATATACGAAATGGACAATACATTAAAATTAAATGTTCGAATTGTATTTTTAATTAGACTAAATTTGTTGCAGACTTTTTTCAGGCACATCAAATAAACTTTATTTTGAAAATTCTCGTGATCAACTTTCTTTATATATACTGCAGTATAGTTTATAACTAATAACAAATAACAAATAATGTACTAAAATGCCCAAATATGCTCAAAAAGCAGAGATTATTTTAGAGAATATTTTAATGATTTCAAATATGAGTACAGTTCACTTATTTCAACAAAAATGGGTTCTACATATTTTTATCACATAATATAATTAATCTATATATGTTTTTCACTTAATACATAATATATTTATTTATATTAAATATCTGGTTTTCATGAACATTTCCAACATGTTGCATTGTATAGTAAAGCAACATATTATTAAGGAAGAACATTATGCGTACATAACAAAATGTTTTCACCGTTGCATATATGTGCAATGATAAATCTTGTTAAAAATTACTGGCGCTTTTGCCAAATATACCATGTCATGTATATTAAAGCTATATACACGTTTTGGCGTCTAAAATGTTTGCTTATATATTTTGTATATATATATACATAGCTAGAGATGAATACTTTCAAGACGTGAAAAGGGGAGACGGTAATATGTTCCCTTCACTCTACGGGACGTTCAGAGTGTAACCACGGCGCCACGGCTAAATTGAACTGTCTGTGAGGTACTTAAAAGCTAATCGCACGCGACATGATGATGCAATTTACATTTATAGCATGGCAAGGTATAAGTGGGGAAGAGGGGGGGTGACAATTGTTCAAAGAAGGGTACTAATGGTGTCGAAGTTACACGAAAATGCACCTGCCCGGTATTTTGCATATTTGTGTACGTGTATCATCATTGTATATTATATACATATATATATATTATAGACTGCAGTCACTTTGCTCGAATGCAAGTATACATGTTGCCGTGCATATGAGATGTTTAAGGATGGGAAAATTATACACATAACGGATTGGATCATGGTTATCATGTTCGATGAATAGTTCATGTATATATAAGGTATTACATATATATATATATATACCTTGCTGAATAGTTTAACTGTTTTTCGTGGTTAGTAACCGACCCAAACTTTCGAGGATCGTTGACCGATGAGGGTTAAGGAAAATATCTCAGGATCCTTAACATAATTGGATTTGACAAGGGGCGTGTGTCCAAGGGGAGTGAAATGGTCATTTCGATATATCTCAATTTCTGATTAATCAGAGCACAATATATAATACTGTATTGTTTTTAAATATAAACATACAATCATTTTATACTATATGGAATTTACAGATCATGCACACAACACAGCTATAAATATATAAACCATGTTTTTGTAAACATATATATATATATATCTTGATTTTAAGGTGGATAAAAGAGATAAATTACCATTTTGATATGCATAAAATACTAATTAAATTTTTTAATTAATATTTAGTAAAAAAGTAATTTTAAAAACTGTCCGCTGTAATTTTATTTT
This sequence comes from Coelogynopora nodosa, assembly GCA_034780555.1. Classification (NCBI taxonomy): domain Eukaryota; kingdom Metazoa; phylum Platyhelminthes; order Proseriata; family Coelogynoporidae; genus Coelogynopora; species Coelogynopora nodosa. The sequence continues at coordinate 12,184 of JAUZND010041777.1, read as the reverse complement.
TATAATCTCGTGAACTTACGTCTAAAACTAATATTGTTATATATAGCTATATGTATATCAATGAAATATAGAATATATTATGTCAATTTATTGAAACTGAGGACTGAATCAATGAATGAATAAATGAATTTCAATGACGTTGCTAAAAATATACTTTTTGTTAAACTGTCGGGAGGGGGAGTGTTCTACAAATTTTGATGCAAATTGTTTACAAATATTTCTTAAATTTATACAGCTCAAAACCTATATACACGAAGTTACTTAGAATAAAATATATCTAGGCGACGCACTATGTTTAATTTGTTATTATGAGGTTTCTTTTCTATTTTCTAATTCTGTTCTATTTCTATTCTATTAAATTCTATTTTTATTTATATTTCTATTTCTATTCTATTTTCAGTTGTAGGTTAATTTAGTAGAAGGTTAGAACTATCTATTAGCCATTATCCCGTGTAAATATATATTAGTCAAATATTTACAATTTATTAATCTACAATCGGATAATTAATGAGAATAACAATACGTATACAAGTAAATATATGGCCAACTATAATGATATTGAACAAAATAATACATTTTTTAAAATGATTTAGTATTATAAATACGTTTGCTGTCCATGCTATCATTTTTCATTATATATCCATTATGCCGTTATTCCTGTACACCGTATATATAGTCATAAAGTTTGTATTATCATGTGGCTCACTCATTTATTAAATTAAATGTACGTCTTAGTTGTACTCACGTGTTGGTCAACTCGTTAATTAACTCATTTAGCCGAAGTCATACACTAAGTATATATAACGGCAGAGTTTCCCGATATAACTGCAATATATCAGAAATATAACAGTATATTGTACAATATAACGGTAATATAACGGTAATATAATAGTATTATAACAGTATATTGTACAATATAACGGTAATAAAACAGTATATTGTACAATATAACGGTAATATAACGGTAATATAACGGTAATATAACAGTATATTGTACAATATAACGGTAATATAACAGTATATTGTACAATGTAACGGTAATATAATAGTATTATAACAGTATATTGTACAATATAACGGTAATATAACAGTATATTGTACAATATAACGGTAATATAATAGAATTATAACAGTACATTATACAATATAACTGCAATATAACGGTAATATAACAGTATAATATACAATATAACGGTAATAAAACATAAATATAACGGTAAAATATAACAGTATCATACTGTTATATCGCGCAACCATGAATTTTTGAATATATCAGTATTATGTTTTAGTATGATGTACAATATATAACTAGTGTTTACATTTTTTTACAATATATATATCGAATTTAATGTATAGACTGTTATAGTGCTTCGTTTTGTAAATAAATAATATGTAATGTTCTTTGTGAATGTTTTGACACCATATATGCGTTAACACCTTTTAATTTTTTAAAGTTATAATCATACTAAAATTTTAATTAAAAACAGATTTTTTTTATAAGATGCACAATTTAGTGTACACTCGTTATTTGAATTTGTTATATAATATTAATGGCTATTTAATAACGTTTTATTTTAATTCGATAATATGTATGTAACTATATGTTGCACGTCAATTTCTTTAGTCATAAACTCCTGAATTCATGTTACAATATTAATATAAACTTGATTGGAATTCCATGACGCTATTTTTGAAGATTTACCGACAGTATACTCGCATTAAATAAATATTAGGAATATATTTCAAGCATCTAATATTTCATGGAAGCTATAATACATTTTTCATTACATATCATGCTTGGAGTCTATATAATAAATATCACTAGCGCTTTACCGCGCATATTAATAAGATTGATACTGTTTTACATGTCTTTTGATATATGTTTACACCGATTGTATATATGCGAAATAGCGCTGTACTGTAGTTGACAGGATAAAATGAAGGGAATGTATACTCCAAGTAAATTATGTAAACATTTTGTCGCCATGATTATAAACATATTTAAATGTCACAAGACCGTGTATTATAGAACTGATATTTTAATTTTTATAGACAATAAAGTATATAAGACCTTTAAATGATCGGCGATATGTAATTAAATGGTGCTGTTATGTAATATTTATTGCTGAGGACTTTTCGCCATGTAATATATTTTCGTCTCAAAATGTGATGAGAATATTCCATGATCAATAAACATACGTCGACATGTGTTTTAAAAAGCGTAAGTCAATAGTGCGGTTAGATTGTCCGCATGTAATTCCACTACAATATCTATCTCAGAAGCAAGTTCAATGTATTATACGCAGTATACATATAATACCCATACATAATGCTGCATTATATACAAATCCATAACTGAATATATATCATACATGATACAGATATTGTAGATTCATACATATATACGTAAAAACTTAAGCTTTTTTGGCGTAATGCAAAGTGGCGCCTTCGAATAACTTTCCCCGCAAACACAGAAATACAACGTACAGCAGCAGATTATATCGTACTAATTAGTTGAGAGACTATAAGCGCGCTTCCACAGTTCTATCAGACATCATCTGCCGCTTTTCCCATGAAGTCGCTCAAGGATTGACGCCGAAAAATGGCGCCTCAAAAAGACGCAAAATCTTCAATAAGACAAACTATATACAGTACATGATTCTGTATATAACAGTTTAGCCAAAGCATATGCACACATATATACCTGAATAGTAAGTTATAGATTTGTCATTATACTATATAGTTATGAAATTATTTTGCAAACCACAATTTAGGATACAATACTTCTCAATATTTATAAATATTATAGAATACTCGAATAAATACAATGTTTGTAATACATAAAGAGTAAGATACAAATAATAAACGATTAAATATATACTTCATATAGAGCTCGATAAATGAACATATTCTGGACTATATTATATTGTATACAATTTTAAAATGTTTTAAAAATTATTTTGAAGTCTGTTAGTTCATAAATATAAAGCATAAAGACAAGAAATCACAAAAGGAACAACATGGGAAGGACTAAACATATATAACAGAAAGAAGAAGAGGCAGCCCGAGGGAAAAAACGACTAATCCTTTTGCTAAGCTGACAAAGAAATAAAATGTTCTGACAACATTTGAAAACGACTGAGTTGATGGCTATATACATTATAAATCAGAGACGATTTGCTCCATATTATACTCATAAGGGAATTTTCTTTACAACCAATTTTTGTATTGTTGCATTTTACAGGACAACAAGTTAAAAAAAATAAAACATTTTCGATATAGATATATTATTTATATATTATTTCGATTAATATCATGATTTATTTAGCAAATCTTTTCTATGTATACAATACATTTAATATATGTATTATATATACACACATTTTATGAATATCATTTATCTTAATGTAAAAATAATACAATTTAAAATTAAGATAAACGCATTTTTAATCAACTTTTTCAAAATAAAATATACTTCGAATTTATAAAATGTAAACTGTCAACGTACGATTTAGTAATATTCATTTTCTCACTTCGATTTAAAATATTAATTAACTAAAATGTCATTATTATAATTAACAATATTATTAAATTATATATTATAAATAATATAGAATATATTTAAAAACAAATATTATTAAAATGTTTATAAATTATTTAAAATATTACAAATTTCAATATTTGATCAATATACTGAACAAATGAAACTACGTCTATACTATTTTATCAAATGAAGATTAAATCACAAAAAAATTAACCACTAATTTTATTATTTTTACTAAATCTATTATTAATAGCTGCGAGATAAATCAACGTTTAAAACCCTCACTATATGTATAATATATAATTATACATAATATAGGCTACATAATATTATATATAAATCTTATTTGTGTTTGTCTTTGATCATGGTAAAAGGGAGACAGTGCATGACGGAAAATTAAATCGATAATAGTGCATAGATATTTTACTTATTGCGAATATTACATAGATAGGCCTAAAACACATTTTCTTAATGATGAATAAATGTTTGTTAAAAGAGAGATAGAGATACATGAAATGTAATCGATAAAATCATGTTGTTTGTTGTTGTTGTTAGTATTCGATACTTTATCGTTTCCAATAATCAAAGTGCATTTGATGATTTTTATGACACAGCATTTTTCATTGACATATTAATTATTAATGGTTCATTGTATAAGAGTGGTGTTTATATATAGGTAAATTGTTGCCAACCATACAATAGTAGGCTATAGTATATAGATGATTAATTTTCTATAGTATGTTTATGGTATTATATTGGCAAATTAAATACACAACTTAAATTATAGCGCATAATTATGTTAATATTACTATGTATATATAATAATTTTAATTATATATACATTTTTAATATACTTTTGTATTTTTAAATAAATAAAAAATTTAAGTAAATTTAATTTGATAATACGTTATTACTTCAAAATATCAACATGTGACCTTTCTGATATGAATTCATTATAATAAAATTTAGTATATAATGAGAATTATAAAAAAACGAATTCAGCTAATGAATTATAATTACAAGTCAGTCACTGGCAAAGTTATAGTTAAGATAATCGAATATAGATCAATAAATGTTAGCTAACCATAACTGCACATGTACTGTAGTTTTCTTGTAAAAAACTTTTTCCAAATACGTGTTTCCAAAATTTGTTGTGCATATTTTAACACGACTAATCTGCAACAACTGCATTTCCAGACAAATATTAGACCTCAAACGCTTCCCAAAAATTATTTAATCCACGTATTATATAGGTATACATCATGTACAGTATATAAATCATATGATGACACAATATATATATATATATATGATTTTGATCGGGTTTAAGGTATAACGAAATATTAATACATATTTTGTCATAAAGTTGGATTGACTAAACCTTATTTTAAATATACTTGTATATATACTCAACAATATTATTCCTTATAAAATGGATACATAATCTCTGAAAATATATGTTACTAACAATGTTCAACAATTTGGTTATCGTTTTATTCCGAAAATTGACTCCAATTGTGGATAATATAATATCCCCTTCAGAATGTGTAGCTGGACATAATATTTTATTTTTGATGTTCAAAAAATTGTACATGAATAACAAAATGATATAGAATATTTAAGTAATGAAAAAATGATATACATATTTAAAAAAATATAACGATACATAAACTTATAATACGTTTACACGAATTGAACACCGTGATCTTTATATACTTTCATACTATCATTCATACATTGTAAATGGTGGCAGGCAACTTCTTTTTATGTGTATAATTATAATTAATGAAGTTCATAAAGGTGTCTCTCTGAAAGTGTTATGGTATACATTTTGGCGCCACTTGGTGTCACCTATATTAATAATCAGGTATATGGTGTATAGTAATTACAGTGTGTGCGTATTTAGACACAATCAAGGTTATACAACTATATATTTATATGCACGTCTTTAGGAGTCAGTATAATTTTATTCGTCTTCTGTTGTAATAATATTATGGTTGTATTGTGCAAGCCGTCTTTATACATTGGCGAGTGTTTCAGAATGCTCACTTTATGACTTGTAGATATTGTGAAAGTATGCTATAATATAGATTACAATGAAACACTGTTTGAGAAATAGAATTATAATTAAGTAGAATTTGTATTTGATTGTAAAATATACCAGTGAACCTAAAACACATACAAAACACTTGAAACATGGAAGTATTTTGAAAGTATTTATTTTAGCTTGTACGATTTTGTTTAATTAACAATTTTTCACAAAAAGTATTACTTTATAAAACATATAGCAATATATCTATATAAACGAATAGAAAATTACTAGAATATTTAAAGTTCTATATTTCATTTAATATTCCATTTTAACCTAAACAGAATGTTAGAAATTCTTCATACATATACTGTGCTATATATACAAAATGAATAGAAATCTGACGGGTGTTGAACACTTTGATTATCATGTCAACGACATGTCTCTGAATGGAAATTGCTGGCAGGGTTCCTTGTATTCACCCACTGGACACAAAAACACATTAACAACGGTGGTGGTTTCAGGCAAGTCTTCTAAGGAACAATTCTTATACCTAATGGCCTCACTTGTATAATTATAGACCAGAGCTCTCCATAGATATATGTATTACATTAATCGGCAAAGTGATGTTCGTTTGGGAACATGTGCTTGCCATTGCCTATATAGTTATATATACACAGCTACTATACATAAGATGTGCCACAACCAACGCACGTGGCGTTGTGGCCAACATGTCTACTATGGAGAAGACAAGGCAGGGAGCCTTGTCCGAACATGTATGTTTATTTGTAGTTTCGGAAATTCGCATCGGTCAGACTCTTCCCATATAATGTAGATTTAGTTAACATCGTATACTGTTATAGGTTAGGTGTATCCAAAATATGTGTGAATTCCACCTTTTGTATAGCAGCTTTTGAAATACAAGCAGGTTTTAGTATAGAGTTGTGTGTATCGTGGTTGCTGACCGCAGTTAAAAGCGCTGACCGCACTCGTCCGCCCCTCCAGAGTCGGCCGACTGGTTTCCTCTTTTTGGTGGGATGGGCGGTGTGCTTCCTTTGGGGGAATTGAAGGGGAGTGCGTATTTGTCCAGGTGGAGGAACAAGCCCCACAGGAGGTTAAAGAAACGTGGCGAACGAATTGAGTTCGTTCATTCGTATATGTGCGGCGCATGGAAAATAATGTCATCTGTAAACATTCAATCCAAATTAAATCTAAATTGTATATATTATCGGCGTTGATTTGTATGTGTGTGGATATATATAATATACATATGTAGAATATAGCTGGATTAATGTTTTATACTGTATTCCGTTCATGCTAAGGCAAATAGAGATGCCAACTTATACACGCCTGTCGTTGCTGTGGGAGATTTTCTGGTGTCATTTTTGAGTGACACTTTTCGACAACTTTTAGTTACCGAACGGCAGGAGTCCAATTAATAACGACGACAAACGCTCTCCCGTATGACTTCTTTAATTTCTAATACCTATAAGGTTCTGGTTCTTTCTTTTTTTCATTTTTATGATGTGTGCGACTGTTGTACATATATATACAATATAAATTAAATAAGAGCACTTCTCAGCAATCCGTTGTATCAGTTATGAATGTGGTGGGTGTCAAATTCGTCATACAAAACTGTAACTGAATAGGCTAATTTTTAGTAGTGTGTTGTGCATATTTAAAAAAAAGAAAATATTCGAAATGTTGTGCATTCAAAATATTTTTTTGATAAATATTCACAGAAATTAACGATTACAAAACTTCTTTTTATCAAAAGTCAACTTTTCATCTTTTATATCGACATAATATTGTTTTAATAAACCTCGTTGTCAAGTTGAAGCCTCGCAACTTTTGAAATACAAAGCCCGAAATTTGCTGTATATTAATACATAATAATACGACTGTTGGTCTGAAATATACATTTGACTTTTAATCGAGGCACAAGGTATATACATATATATATGGTAGGTCTACAGACAGAAAGCCAGGTAATGAAACGTTGCACAAATCCCCTGAGTATAACTTCAGGTTTTTGAAGACGATGAATGTCTCATGCTCATTGTTAAAGGGGAACAGACTATATGGAGAACAAGAGACAGAGAGAGAGACAGAGATAGAGACAGAGAGAGAGAGAGAGAGAGAGGGTCAGTCGAGAAACTTAGGCACTGCGAACAGGGACCATGATGACAAACCTATTGACGAAACCACTGATTATGATGAATTAGGGAAGACATGTTGGAAAAGAGGAAATGGGAGGTGAAAAAAGGTGGAGAGACGTGTAGCCGTCGACATATCATTTGAAAAAGTAAACCGTCATGTTTTCTAAAGAAAGATTTCCACCAGTTTTTTTGGTATAAATTAATGATTTCATTGTAGTTTTTAATATTGTAATAAGCCTGTTATGGTTTATAACATTACAATTATGGAATTAATACGGGTTTTCGGTTGAAAATAATGAAATAAATAATTTAAAATAGTTATCACATCAATTGTAAATTTTAAAATATGTATTTAAGCATAAGTGGTAACCGTATCAATATGGTAAATACAATATTTTGAAACAAACAAACTAATTATTATAAAGATAATTATAATTAAAACAAAATTTTTAAAAATTAAAAAATTCTTACATTAAAACGATAACTGTATACTATTTACTGAGCACTATATTTTTATTCATTACCTATTGTATAATAATACTGAGGATAGCTTTAAAAAGTTATAATAGAATGATAATATTTTTATATAAAAACATTTGATTTGCGATGGTTATTAGATGGTTTGAATAATTAATAATAAAAACATATTATTTGTTAGATAAGGGTATTACTATATAGTAATTTAAAATTACATTGATTTATATTATAATAAGAATAAACATCGTTTTACTAAATTCGTTTTCAATTTTCACCAACAAATTATTTATTAAAGTATAGACCCCTACCTCATTGGACATCAACCACTTTTAATTCGTTTTTAGCCAATCAATTTTATTGATTTATACCACAACCTTTTTTTCTTTGAAATTTATCATCCAGCTTATTATACAATATATATAAAATATCGATTTCCAACGAACAGACTCTCCAACCAGTCTGAGCGAGGCCAGCCAGGACGGCAGCAGCCTGTGCGGTGATCGATCGCTAAGCGGAGAGGCGGGCAGCACTAACGGCGGTGCCACCGGCGGCTCAGTCAGCATGGCCGGCGATGGACCGATGTGCGGCGGCGGCGGAATCGGTGGCGGCGGGGGCGGCGGTGGAGTTGGCGGCGGTGGAAAGAGCGGAAAGATGTCTGGGAAGCGGTCGAAGGAGCAGAAGACAACTCGCGTGCGAACGGTGCTCAATGAGAAGCAGTTGCACACGCTGCGCACCTGCTATGGGGCCAACCCGCGGCCAGATGCCCTGATGAAGGAGCAGTTGGTCGAAATGACGGGACTGTCGCCCAGGGTGATCCGTGTCTGGTTCCAGAACAAGCGGTGTAAGGACAAAAAGCGGCAGATCCTGATGAAGCAAATGGAACACCAGCAACAGGTTGGTTTCGATTATTTTTTGCTGTGCCGAACATGTTTTTAGTGAATTTAAACTAATATTTTAATTACTTCAAGTATATGATTTAAATTAAAAAATCGCCGGAGCAATGACAATTTTGTCAAGTTTGTGTAACCATTTTCTTTTTGCCTCAGTATATAATTAACTCATGTGCAATACACAAATGTTTTTAAAGGTTTACAATTCAGTTTGAATTTAGGAATCATTTCTTTAGAAACACAACATGCATAGTTCATGTTACGCGAGGGGGAAAGTGTCATTTGGGGGGCGCCTTCCAAAACTGATAGCCACGACGTTTGCCACAAACATCGATGACTGACTTGAGACTTGAGAGAGGGGAAGACCGTTGGGGTGAAGGGTGAGAGGCTAACACAATCAGGGGAGAAACGATCCCAGTTCTTGGCGGGATTTCCATTTCTACATCTCCGGCTGGAAATAATAGAATTTGATTAGATTTCCTGGGAATTTGCCAGTAATTACAGGCTAGGTATCTGGTTAGCACGCCCGAAGCGAGACCGTGTTAACCTGATTTTAACCGCCAATTTCCCCGATTTGTGTAGGGATAAGCCTCGTCCGTCTCTGGCGACCATCTGGCAGACTTCTAAACAGTCATGGATTACTCGATATAATACCGCTCTCAATGACGAAATCCAAAATAAAACTTTACAGTAGAAAAAAGCCAACTTTTCTTTCAGGTCTTGCATGGATGTTTTGTTTGAAAGCATTTTTTTCATTATATACAATTTTAACTATTTGAATAGGTAAATATATATAAAAGGCATCGTGTTAATCTTCAATTGTGTCTTTCTTGAAACACATTGAAGTCGGATTATCTTTATAGCGGATGTTGCCTCTGCTTTTTCTCGCGTCTTAATCCTTTGATGTTAATCGTATAGTCATATCAGGACTGTCACTTTATTATAGAATATACACATGGTCAATTAAGCATAATATGGCATATGTGTCTAACAAGAATGAAGAAACACCTTTGAAAATCGATTTACTGTTTCATTGTATAACTATAATATGTTATTTTTTGTAGAATATATTATAATCTTATTCAATATTATTGTACAGCATATATATGTTATATACCCCTATATAGATCAATGCACTAAATTGAATTTATTTTCAATGAATGCAATTTTTATTTTTGAATTATTCCATCAGAATATTTAAAAATTGCAAATGTTTTAATCAGTTTATATAGAGACTAAATGTATTAAAAATAGTATTTTTTGAATAAATTGTACAAAACCTTTTACGTATTTTTCTTCTTAAAATATAGAATCTTATAAAATGCAACTTAGTTAAAATGGACAAATTTGTATATTTGCCAGTATATAAAGCCAGTATATTTGTTAGATCTTATATGTAACTTAACCTTTTTAATTACCCCAATTAGAAGTTATATATTCTTTGCAATAAGAAGAACAATTACACCACATTATGTTTCAAATATTTTATTTTTTTACTAACTTCACCGTCCTTTCAAATAGATATCAGCACCGTGCAGAATAAACCTGAAAAGCGATCTACTTATTTTTCTATAAATACAAAGATTGCCGATTTAATTATATTTTTATTGTACCTTTTTAATTCACCAGATTAAACATTATACATAATATTAAAATCCTCCATAGCGCGTGTGTGTTACTTTTTTTAAATCCCAAAATTGAGAAAAAATATTACATCTCAATCCTCACATATATTGTTCTCTTTCGTGATTGCCATTATATACATATCTATATCGGCCGCTCCTCCCATTTCTCTGGGAAACTGATGTTCTGAGAAGTCTCCAGATTGTGCCTGACATGAACCAACTTACAGACACTTGCACGACACGACACGGCATATTGTGGAATTCCGACATTCCTCTCTCTCCTCGATTCTGCCGCGCTCGCTCTTTCTCTTTCACTCACTCCTATCTTGACCAGAAATATCTTCCCTCTTCCGTATAGAGTTTATTATACTATATGCTATAATAATACCTATATATATATACCTGCGCTGCTTATAATATGTGTTTACTTTACTTCAATTTCGACTGAAGACATTTGAAAATTACTCGAAGAAATGTTTGCCTGTTTCTTCAAATTGTTCCTCACAGTGTGAGGCCGTCTGCCCTTTTGATCACTCGGATGATGTATACATTCGGCTGAATGAACAACCTCTTGGTCGTGTTCGTCTATGTGGTTTATATGTACGCCAACCCCAGCTCCAGTGGACTGTATATCTGTATATATATATATATATATATGCGATGGGGGGCACTTAACTCAAACTTTTCCAATCAATGTCGTTTCGTTGAACAAAACTTCTGTTGCATTCCCACATCAATGGCACACGAACTCCCAGATTTAAGACAGCTATATGGGAACTTTACCCACGGGCCGAGACTATATCTATACACACATACCTATACAAACGATGTCTTTTCCACAAACATTTTCTGCCAGTTGTTTTCATAGAAACGAAAAAATGTCTGTGTGTGAATAATAAGAATCTTTTCTTTTAAGTTGTTTCAATCGTTTCTTTCATCGTGTATATATATATGTGTTTTCTTAAAGTTCGATAAGAGACCATAATATTTGTTGATTTATTTGTGCTTTTATATTGATGATTATTGATATAATCGAGCCCTGTAAATACTCTCGTAATATTTACACAAAGCAAAGATGTATTATATATTATAGTAAATAAGTATTCTTCAATATACTTGAAATCGGTCTGTGACATTTGTTTTAAATATCAAATATACAATGTTAACATTAAAAGTGTCTTTAGATGAAATATTTGTTTTAGTGTACAATTGTGATTTGGACACACTTTTTAATCTTTAACTTTTAATCTTTTTAACGGAATTGTTTTTATCCCGTTAGAAATATATTTTTGGTAAAATATATGCCCAAATATATAATATATTTGATAAATTATTGTTAAATATATTAAAATTTTATAATAAAGTAAAATATAGCGGTAAATATAACGGGATAAAAACAATTCCGTTTTTATCCCGTCTAAATTGCGTATATTTAGCGATAGTTTTTGTTTTAGTTAGTT
>JAUZND010041766.1:0-19608 GCA_034780555.1 Coelogynopora nodosa | reverse complement strand
CCACAGTTACCACAGTTACCACAGTTACCACAGTTACCACAGTTACCACAGTTACCACAGTTACCACAGTTACCACAGTTACCACAATTACCACAGTTACCACAGTTACCCCAGTTATCACAGTTTTTCTCAAACTTTCATTTCAAAGAAGATTTCAAATTGATTATTATATATTCTGAGTATGCAAGTGAGATCACAACTAGTTATTCCGGTTATGACAGTTTTAAAATACGTGAACCTAAATCAACTTAGGGAAAAATATTAAAAATATAATTTGATATTTGTATTTTAATTACAATTATATATAGTTTTACATTTTTTAGATTAAAAATGAAGTATTTTCAACTTTTTCGATCAATGCTTTTGCATTTTCCAAGGAAAGATGATTAAAACTGAATTTTGAATGTCTTTATTATGCATAAACTTTTTTATCTGAAGGATATTCCTCGTAACACTGAAATAAACTCAACCATTATTGAATAATTAAATGTAATTATAGTGTTCGCTATAGTTTACCACACAATCGTCAGATTTTCGGAGTGATGAAAGCAGATAACGCTTTTTATTCGATATAAATAAAATTCGAATTTTATTTAAAAAATTTGAATTATTCGAATATAATTCGAATTATTTATTATAATTTATTCTAATATATTTAAAATTTCATTTCAATGAAATCATTTTAAATTCAATAGATGAAGTAGTTGTATTATATTAAAACAAATATTGTAATACTTATGTAGTGTACTATGTATCTATACCTGAGAAATAGTGATATTGAATAGTTACTTTAATAAAATGAAATAATGCAAAAAATATCAAAATGTTAAACTATAGGTGAAAAATTATTTGGCAAACCAATAAAAAATGGTCTGAAATTTCCAGGAATCAATTCTATTTTAGACTTTTGTATTTGCAAATGTCTCCCTACATATTAGTATTACAGTTCAGGAAAACTAATTCAATTTTCACTCCAATAGTTTTTTCAATTTTTTTCCTGACACTTATCTTCTTAACGATTTATTGGTAATAAAATGATCTTTTAGGAGTTCATAACGAATGACGCAAATTCGTATTAACAGTAAAACCTCAAAATGTAAATTGAGAACAAAAATATAAGAATTATGCCTCACTTAAGCGAAATGATACTGGTGCAACATGATGCTTGTGTTTATGATGTAAAAAAATAATCTAAGTAAGATTTCATATTTTATATTTGATCTGACAGTCTTATGAGATTGAGCATAATTTATATCGCTACCAATTTTTATTACGAAGGATGTCATATGGTAATTAATAAGAAGCGCTGTCAAGATAGGTTTTGACCTCAGAGAAAGAGGGGAAAGGAGTTGAAGAGAGACGAATAGAGAGAGAGAAATATATTATGTTGTGGAAACCAGAAACGAAGGTCAAATGTTTTATCTGATATACGAAACAGCTGTCAAAACAAATGACTGAGGTTCTATTAGAAGGGTTATAAACCAGATTATAGTAGTTCGTTTATGTTGATCATGGTCTACCAAAAGTTACAAATATTTATATATTAAAAAAGTGTTTTGGTATCATTTCAACGTTGAGTTAAGATAAATATATACATGACAACCTTTAAAGAACTATGATTATATAGACTTCAATTGAATTAAAGGACAAACTATAATTAATTGAAAAAACTTTATCTGATTTCTCCAAGTTATAAAGTGTTTATAACCTCATTAGGTCTTTTCAGTAGTACGTGTGAGTAGTGCGTGTGAGTAGTGCATGTGAGAAATATGTGTGAGTAGTACATGTGAGTAGTGCATGTGAGTAGTGCATGTGAGTAGTGCATGTGAGTAGTACGTGTGAGTAGTACGTGTGAGTAGTGCGTGTGAGTAGTGCGTGTGAGTAGTGCGTGTGAGTAGTTCGTGTCACTCTAACGTGTTAAGTGCGTATTGTTTAAAAAAAAATCTGTTTAACTTATATACGTGTTATCTTAGGGAATAACTGATCTAATAAACTATACTGTAAAAAATGAAAAAATCTACTCAAAACTATAAGAGGAGTAGAAATTGTGTTTTGTTTTAACGAACCGCACAACTGTCTATATAGTCCAGGATAGATTTATCTTTAATGGTTATATTTTTTGAAATCGGTTAAATCGGAAATGTGAAGTATAATTTGAATTAGAATTAATACTTGACTTCATTTCCTAGAGTGGTGACCATATATATCACTAATGATACATTAACTCGACATTTAATTTCAGCTATTCTGAAGCTTCTGTAGATTAGAATTAAATCAAGCGAATCTCTATAGATGACATACGTTAATGAAATTGAGTAATCGTGTGTGCATTAATTGTCTATGTCAACTTTAACAATATTATGATTTTCAGATTATTTCAAAATGCGGAATTAAAACCATCCTGAGAAATATTATGAATATTACAATTTTCTTTAAGGCTAAAAAATACAGATAATTATTCTGCCATGATTTTTGGGTTTTATGGCTTTTAAATAGGTCTTAGTTGACTTGTAAACATTTATTACTGCAAGTTTTCTGTGAGCCAACATTATAAGATTTATTTCATTGAATTTTTTAAATGGAATTAAAAAAAAAATTTGGATTAAATAATTGCATAATTAGTTAAATTATATTTACTCTAAGTGTTCCAAAAACAGTCAATATATTTAGCTACGATTTTATTTGTAATAGCAATCGACAAATAAACATAACCACTATTTTGATCAAACAATCATAAGTTATACTTTGAATGGATTGCTAATTTTGGACATCTATTATTGTAGTTACAAATGGAGAATATGCAGTTGACAGTTTAATTAAAAGCTAAATATCTATTTGTATAAACGGTGTGGCTATTTTTCCTCGGACGAGGATTTTTAGATTCTGGCTCTATTTGTCCTCATATATACTTATGCGTACGATATCTACATTGTATGTGTAAATATATAATATATGTGCACATTCATCTGTATTTTTACCTGCGTTTTGCGTTTTTTAAGATAAAAAACATATTTTAATAAAAAAATTCACAATTAATATTTTAAACATAAAAATAGTGATGTGAAGTCCCGAGCGTAACGATCAGATTTACAAAAAATAAATCTATTTATATATACATATTATACTCGGTATACGTATTTTATTTGGTATAACAAATATTTATTATTTTAATTTAATTTATTTTAAATGTTACTACTTCATTTTATCGTGCACATACGTATATGCGAGAACAAATAGAACCAGATTCCATGAAATCCTCTTCCGAGCACAAATAGCCACACCGTTGTATAAATTATATAAACATGGTTATATCTAACTCCTATACAGTATAAATTGAAACATAAAGTTCCGTAAATAATGTCATTCAAGTTTTAATGTATATAGGGGGTGGATGGTCACACGGGAGTAAATGCAAGTACCAAATGATCACAATCAGTAGTCACTAGGGTATCTAACAGTCACCGCTATCTAACTGCATAAACCGTCGACCACCTAGCCTATATGGGATTCAAACCTCCTCTGAACACCCACGAACCCCCCAGAACCGCCCGGCCTTATTATGAAATGTAAATCAAGGGCCTTTTCCATATTGTGCTAGAGCAACCTCAACAAAACTATATCGGCTACTAGAAGGCCCTTCTTTCGTTTAAACTATATTTTGTGTGTAAAGTATATTTTGTGGGTAAAGTATATTTTGTGTGTAAAGTATATTTTGTGGGTAAAGTATATTTTGCAGGTAAATTATATTTTGTAGGTAAATTATATGTGTTAGGTAAAGTATATTTTGTAGGTAAAGTATATTTTGCAGGTAAAGCATGTGTTGTAGGTAAAGTATATTTTGTGGGTAAAGTATATTTTGTAGGTAAAGTATATTTTGTAGGTAAAGTATATTTTGTAGATAACGTATATTTTGCAGGTAAAGCATATGTTGTAGGTAAAGTATATTTTGTGGGTAAAGTATATTTTGTAAGTAAATTATATGTTGTAGGTAAAGTATATTTTGTAGATAACGTATATTTTGCAGGTAAAGCATATGTTGCAGGTAAAGCATATGGTGTAGGTAAAGTATATGTTGTAGGTTTTGAATGTCACATAGTTAGCTCTGCAGAAATCTGATAATAAGATGACGTTATTTATTTTAACATTTTAGTTTTAATTGATTTACGAGATTTATGAAATGTTGAACAAATTATATATATATATAAATATAAGTTAAATGCATACCTTTTATTAACTTTTCATATATTCTAAACAAAAATGACTAAAAACGACTAAAAATTACTAAAACAGTCTAATGAATGACTTCACTGTAATCACTGGATTTTTAGACTAAAATATTGAGCCAAACATAATCCCAAACCTCAAATGGCCGTCATTAAACCCGTAACAACGTCAATATCGTCATAGCAACATAGCCATGTCGGCTATGAGAAACTATCGGCCTTTAGACAAGTGAGAGGACAGAATTATTTGCAGAATGTTGAAATGTTTGTATTCCCCACAAAGCAGTATAGAATTAAGTATAATTAATTAATTGTTAATTTGTTGTTGACAAATGTTGTGGATCGTAAATCTTCAGCTTTGTGTAATTGATTTAAACTTACTGACTGAAAAGTTATTTTTGGATTACAATCTTATATCGAAAGATAACAAAAAAATCTTTCAACGAAACTTTCACAATGTAAACAACTGTGAAACTATTTATTATAGTACAAAATAAATAGTCATAATAATTATATTTTATCATTTAACCAACAATGGTGGCTTTTTATCAAACATGTTTACTAACTGTTTTAAAATGTACTTACATGATATATTTGAGCTTTTTAAACCATATTGTAACATTTTCCCTTGAAAGCTAAAGCCTTATTAACGATTGGCACAAAGACATTACCTTACCATATACTCACCAACTACGTAGTTTTTATCTGAAAAAGAAAAAATTGATTTACCGACATCCTGAAAAATATTTATTGAAAAGAGTCTTTGATAAATGATTCCGCTTGATATAAGTTTAATAAGTTTTTAATTTGGGCCACGTGCAAATATGGTTTGAGTTATCTCCGACCAACTGATCCTAAAGTTAGCACTATTGACAATTTGATCGTATATAGTAATTTTAGAATCAATTTTTAAAATTTATTTATCATTTTGTATATAAGATATTTAAGGAATAAACACGTCTTTCCTTTTTTTTTATATTGCCAATATAAATATACCTATATATTTGAACATATACACTGAGTACAAATATTTTGAGTTTGTCACTTTAGAATGGTAGATAATGTGAAGAACAAGTTTATGTATTCCACTTTTATTATTAAATAATCGCATTCCATTCCATTCGATTCCTTAATATCACCACAAAACAAAATTAAAAATAAGCAAGCACCAGAAATTGTCAAAGTCACTGACAAATACAATAACAACATTTTATAATAATATCAAAGTGATGTAAGAAGAAACGAGAATCAGGACCAAAGTCAAGAATGGTCAAACAGAAAGGATGTTGGATTATAAAACTCTATAAAACTAAAGATAAATATCGGTGAATTATTACGTAACTTTTGATCATAAACTGTTTGTGAATTATTGCATAACTTTTAAGTATTCTGGAAACAGAGGTAAAACAACAACTTCCAACAGGCCTAGTTCATGATCATATTGTAGGTCATGCCAGTCGAAGATGCCAAAACGGAGACATAATGAGAAAAAAACGACATCCAAGGAACAGACGAAGTAATAATGTAATGCATACAACTTAGTTTTTGTTATTGTGCAGGTTTTAGCACCCTCAGCGGCGTGTTTAAATGATCTTAGCACCCTCACTAGCATGTTTAAATGGTGTTTGCACCCTCAGAGGCATGTTTAAATGGTGTTTGCACCCTCAGAGGCGTGTTTGAAAGATTTTAGTACCCTCAGCGGCATGTTTAAATAGTTTTAAAACCTTCAGCGGTGTGTTTAAATCATTTTAGTAACATCAGCGAAGTGTTTAAATGGTGTTAGCACATGTGTAAATAATTTTAAAACCTTCAGCGGTGTGTTTAAATGGTTTACAATATAGTACCCTTAACGTCGTGTTTAAATGGTTTTAGTACGAGCAACAGTCTGACTTGCATATCAAAAACTAAAAAACTTGATGATAGAAAAAATAGAAGCTTCACAATTTAGTAAAATGTCATGAGCAAATTTCAGTTTAGAAATGATGTTGTCCTTACGTTTGAACCACTTACTGTTGATGGTTATTATTATTGAAATCAATATAAAGGACGTTAGCATTTGAAGTTCCAATATGATTTCTAACACGCCAAAATGCAAATAATTTTGATAATAAATAATAATTTCTACAGGGTATGAGATTTAAACGGAAATTTTACTGATTTTATCCGTTCCGAAAGAATTAAAATAGTTGATTAAAATAGAAGGAATTTTAAGGAATTATATTTAAATGTTGAATTAAGTTTTAAAAATATCACAATATAAAAATAGACGAAAATATTTTTATCATGTGAAACTGAAATATTTTAAGGAAAATAATTAACATTTCACAATAACAAACTGTCGTGAATGTAACTACAAAATACGTAAAATTTAGCATTAAAAAAACACAACTATTCCATTAACAATGCTTTAATTTCTCTGTTAAAGCTTTACTAAAGCTATACGTGAAAAGAAAGTCTTGAATTATTTTAAATTAATATTTTATAATTATCTCTTCCCTTTAATTGAATTATATATAATCTCTTTGATTTATCTCAAAATGAAAGTTAAATCTTCTCTGTGATCTTTAGTAAGACGTAGAATATAGCAATATGATTTACAACCCTTAATTTTTTCCCGAATTTTAGTATTTTTTTAATGTTATCTCTAATTCCAATACTCAGATAATAAAAATGCAGAAGCTATATTCATTGCGATAAATACTGAGTATTTTATTTCACATGTAAAATTATACATGTCAACATGATACATTAAAATTAAAAACCTTAAGTACAGTCCTAAAGCCCAATGGTTTTAAAAGACAGAGGAAATGAATAAACATAACAAAATACTAGGAAATGAGTAGTGTGGGAAGGTGGACATCTAATCCATGGTGTCCTCACCTACTCCATGATCTCCTCTTTCCTACCACCTACCCTCTTACCCCCTTACATTTATTTTGAAAATGTTTGCTCTATACTTATTATTATTATCATCAATATTTTATACAATTATATACTGTTCATAAACTCTAAAATGTAATATTTCAAGTTAATAAAGAAACATTTTTATGAACGAAAACCTTTACATTTATTAAATGAAACATATTGGTAGGGTTGATAAAATAGTTAAATATGAGAAATTTATACAGAAATACTTCGTTGTGCATGATTCGAAATGAAAATTGACTTTAATATTGTATAGTCGTAAACATGTTATCAATACATTTGCTGCAAATCTGCTGCCAAAACAAACATGGCGAATTGATATTTTGTGGTGCTAATTCTGTTCAGAATAAATGTTAAGAAACTAAAACCAGTTTGTCCTTTCTGAGGTTTCTATTGTGAATGCACTAAGAAATATCTTCACAAGTGGGGAGCATCATTTTCGAGCAGCCCAGTAGCAAGCATTTAAAAGTCCAAATTAATAATAATAATAAACAAAAGAGGCATGACATATAGAGGTGCGGCCCATGGAGACACTCAGTTCTATCTTTTAGTTAATATCTATTTATTAGTTTAGATTATTTGATCTTCTATTGTGTGTCAAAACATGTTTCCAATTCTACCGATATAACGTTTGTTCAAAGGTGGTGTACAAATTGACATATTAATGTTACTATAAAACTTATTATTTGTGAGATACGACTTTGCTAGATGGCTTCTCATGAATACATATATATATTTGGTTAAAATAAAATAACCTGTATGCCACATATTTAGTTTCATGCATGGAATTACTTAGATTACATTAAAATTTTTTTTTACAATTACATTTATTATATTACTAGAACGTTTATCTATCTATTTATTTATATATATTCTGCTTCAAAATATATTTCCAAACACTATCCTTGATCACTTAATAAAGTAACCGAATATGTGATAAAGTTTGAAAAATTTGAAATATTTTTTGTAAAAGTTTCTTGAAAATAATCTTAAATCTCCACATGACGTCATTTTGAAAATATATGGTGTTGACACAAATTTACATCACAACATTTGAGGGAGTTATGACGTAACGATCCGAATGCCGAAGCCTTGAGGCGAGGGCGTTATACAAATTTCGCAAAATAATGCAAAATTTGACTGACATGTATCTTATGCTTATCTATGTATATATAATACAGTGGTAGTTATTGTTATATACAGTATAACCGAGAAAAGTACACTATAGAATATAATTAAACTATATATAAAAATAATAATGTAACGATTGACAGTTCATTGTTTTGCGGATAATAGAACTGGTATGAATTTGAAATTGATTCTAAAGAACAGTTAAATATAGCAAGACTGATCTTTTGAATGGCATCATATTGATTCACCTATTCTTGTTTCGCCTAATCCGAATTTTGTAGAGAAATGACGCAATGAATTACGTAACCGATTTACCTAAATATGGCTTCGTATCATTTCACCTAATCTTCAATGATTAGAGTTCTCTAAATAAATATCAATTGTCACTGTTTCTTGATATTTTTCTGCTTTTTTACTTACTATTATATGTTTTGAATTTTATTATCTATATATTGATTATATATATTAAAAACACAGAATTGATTTCACAGAATTGTTATCGCTTATTAAAGACACGATGTTAATTAAAAATCTGAGGTTATGATGCCACCAACGCTACCCAGGCGTGCACCCAGGATTTTTCATTGGGGGGTCGTGGAAAACAATTAGGGGGCAGAGTTCAGAATATTTTTGTGTGAACTGCGAACTGCATAACTTTACCAAAACAAACATTAAACGTTGAACGCATTTACGTCTATAACAAAGTTTATGATAAAAAATCGAAACAAATCTTGAAAATCGATAAATTTTGATTTCAAGGTCACCGAAGGCGTCTCGGAGCCAATAGCAACATTTTGTGCGTTAGAGTAATTCGCTTCTATCAGTATTCGAAAAATATAAAAAGTGCACATGTTTATTAGAATATTTTTATTGCTGAGTGCGCTTCCTCCTTTTCCCTTTGTCCTAGATGCGTCATATCTTCGATGGGGGAAGGGGGGGAGGGGGGGGGGGTCATACGACCGGTACGACCCCCCCTGGGTGCGCGTCTGGTACCTGCATATTGATTGGGATTTCTGTACCAATCTTGTTTTGTAAGCATGTATCTTGTATCTTGACCAAGTGTTAACAAAGTGTTTATAAAATATATTGAAATAGGTGAAACGAGCTTTTTTGAATAATGTCAAGTCAGATTAGATGAAATGAGATATCACCTTTTGAATAATATTTATAATAAATAATATTGTTATTGTTGTAATTGTTATTGTTTTTGTTATTGTTGTTATTGTAATTTATTTATATTAACTGACTTTCGACAACTCTATATATATATATATATTGAAATTTTTAAAATATTTGCTCGTTGATAGATAATTATTTTTACGTATTGTTTAGATTAATTAAATGAAATAACATGTAGAAAACTATACATTAAATAGCATATCATTTTTGTATTCAATATTCTATAATGGATTGTTTTGCAAATAGGACAATGCGCCATTTATTTATTTATTTATTTATTTATAAAAAAAACCGTAAAACATGTTTGTTAACTAGAACAAACCCTTTAAAATGTCTGATTTACTGTAATTAGTCACAAGCTGTTTCTCTGAATCACGCAAACATTGTTCAGAAATAAAAATAAATCCATAACTGCAGTTAATGCTGATCATCTTCAATTAATTAATTTAATCAATAAATCAATTTATCCATCTATATTATTTTCAAATTGTGTGTGATTTTCTATTTTATAGCAATGGTTTCAATGCTATAGTGTTTAAGTTTTTGATAATTGTTTGGTGGGAGTTACATTTGTAGCCGCTTTAAATCGCACATATTTAGCTCATATTTGGTTGTACCACGCTTTCTTTCTGAGCCGGAGAAAACTACACTTTTGAGAATAACAAATTTATTAACAACTGAAATATGATAATAGTTTCAAGAAATCACATATGTTTGAACTGGCTTAGATATATTTTATTTCATCATCTTAGAAACAACGTCGGCGTAGGAGGCAGATTAAGAGCGGTCAAACTTCCTGGTTTATCGAAAACTAAATAACTATGATCATATTCGGAGAAATTTATTTTTAACTAAATGTGTATAGAGTAAAATCTATATGTCTTATCAATTTAGAAAAATTAAGACTATTATTTAATATATTTAATTACTTGATAATAGTTAAAATAGAGGAATAATTATGGCACAGTCGCTTTTCATTGTAAATATATATAGCCAAAATCGTTCTGAAAATATGCAGTATAATGATTTATGCTACATATTTTCTGAACGATTGTTATTACTGTCATATTTTCTCCAATGCATATATATTGAAATTTAAATATTCATTAGAAATAATGTACTATTTGTTGATGTTTTTAACCTCTGAAAATATATTTAGTCAAACAAGACAACCTAATAACTATTATTATTATACTTGATAAAATAGCACAACAATTACTTATTATTTGACTAAAATACTTGACGTAGGATAAATTGAACAGACCACAAAATAATTCCAACAATATAGAAGTATATACAATATTTGAAAATTACCTTGCGGAAGGAAAATTTAATGACGTATAATAATATATAATAATATTATGTTTTCTTGTAGAAATATTGCCAGATTGGAGAAGTCTGGGAATCGAATCCTATATTATATGTGTAATGAATATTTGATTTTCAATTAATGGATTAGAGTCACTATGATATTAAATCCATGAAGAAATATGTGGCGTAATTCCTCATTAATATAATTGAAATGAAAAAGTTGGACGTCTTTTATTCATCCATTCTTCTGGGTTGTTAGGTTGCCTTGCCGAGCACCTTTTTCAGATCATTCTTACGCTATGTTTCTACAATGCTGAATATAATTAGACTTTTTAGTGCGTTCTTCTCACTAAATGACCAAACAAATTTTCTTTTTCTTTTCAGGATTTTCATAATTTTATAATTTTAAGCCCTATAGCTGCTTTTAGAAGCCTAGCTAGCTTGAGGGAGGTCAATTTTAACCACAAGAAATTAGTATATGCAGTTAATATTATTCATAAATATAATACACTATGATGTCGTTTTTCTAGGCAATTATGTATATTATTAGTTTTCTAATTAGACGCATATAACTAGCTCTTTATTTAGTGCTAAATATGTACTTATTATAATGCATTGCTAGACAAATTATTTAGCAGAACATTTGTAAGGATGTAAGTCATCAATGAATGTTTCAGCTTAAAAGCATAAATACTTTTGGTTATTTTTATATTATTATATATATTTTATATAGTTAAAAATGTGTAAAAAGGTATATTTTGTCTCAATTTGAGTAGTTTTGAAATTTTGAAAGATTGCCTTAGTTGATTTTGAGTAGTAAACCACCAAATACCAGTGAGTCAGTTTTACCCCCCCTCTCCCTCGTTGAAGTTCTTTTATAGTTAATTAAGTTCAAAATATGATTAATTATTTAATAGACCCGCAACGCGGACATTTCATCTCCCCTTATCTCTTCTCGCCTTATGTCATCTCCCCATATCTCATCTTGAATTATCTCACTTTGCCTATTGTCTAATCTCGCTTTATCCAATCTAGCCTTATCTCATTTCGCCCTATCTCATCTCGCCTTATTTAGTCTCGCCTTATATTATCTCGCCTTATCCAACTAGCCTCATGTCGCCTCATCCAAGCAGTCCATTGATCGTCAGTTTTCAGTTGGAACTAGAGTTCTTGTTCAAAGGGGCAAAGGCCAAAAGTTCAAGTATTCTGGTACTGTTGTCCACGAACTTGCTCCATACACATTTAAGGTTTCTCTAGACAATGGTCATGTTGCTAATTTTAACCAATTTATCATGAAATATTTGGGAAAAGACATTCAAACCAATCATAATGATGGAAAGGCTGACAAAGTGTATATGCTTTAGCTGTTGATTCCTTTTTTCAATTAGCTACTTCTCCTGTTAGCAATGATGCTTCCATTGATATACCCGATAATGATGAAATGTTGAAAGATACAATGTACAACAATTTTAATATGATTTGCGTTCAAATAGTAACGTGAACTTGAAGCTATACATAAAGCGGTTCTACTATATTTACAGTATACCTTTCTTTTAAATGTCTGTAAATTGTATTGTGAATAGAAGAATCATTGATATACATTTGACAGTTTGATTTCAATTTTGCACTAGTAGTGTCATTGTCAATATTTGTATAAGCTTTTGAATTTTGTATCTATTTCAATTGTTATTTTTGCTAGTTGTAAATCTATTTCATGTAGAGGAGGAATGTTACGATGTTGTTATTGGTTTATATCTCTTCTATCATTATTAATGTGTGAACATGACTTACACTAATCCGATGTAGTGATTCAGCAATAACAACTCAACACTTGTATTACTAATAAATGCTTATTGTACTTGATTGACGACGCAACACCCCTCTTTTCGCATTTCGCCTTAAAAAATAATTATTAACTCAGTTCTGTAACGGAAGTAACGACACTCTTTTCGAAATCTATAAAGAAGGATGTAAGTTGTAATTGAAGTCCATAACGCTGGCTGTCCAGTACATACAATACAGAATGAAACATTCGGGAACATTACTTACTAATGTATACATGCAGGCGTAGTGAATCAGTTGCATGAGGCGAAGTGAACTAATATAATTCCTATTATGATTACATTATCTAAATAATTGATAGCAATGCTAATGAGACGTGATACGTACCCCACGCAATAGATTACTTATATATATTATACAACTTTTTTTAATCTCTAACGGTATTGCTTTTTGTATGCCGGTTAACTTCGGTGTAATCTATCTGTAAATAGTATTTGTGTAATCTTTTTCTTTTCACAATAGTAATGGGTTATCTTGGGTTGTTCTCTGGTATTTTTTATTGTATACATACCATTATGAACCTTTGTCAGGTTCGACAATTGGGGTGCTGTTTTATAAATATTTCTCATTCAAGTGGTTTTACTGTTTCTTTATTATTTAAAAGAGGCCAGTATGGGGGGAAAGTTGGTACATTATTAGCAACCAATTCGTTACAATTTCATACCATCAATTTGTAAAACATTCATCAACAAATACAACAATTCAATATTGGTTAACGAGTATTTAACCAGCAACTAAATCAACATTCCTCGTTATAGTTACTTGTTGTACTCTTCGCCTTGCTAGGTAAAGCTACGGTTGATGGCGTTTCAATTATAGACATACAGAACGCAAGAATAATCGTTGTGGCGAAAAATGTTCCTTTCTCAGGCAATATGTCTGGATCTGGGGAGCAGAAGTTTATGCTGCCCTCGTCTATCTTGTCTCAGATCAATGACGGCTCTGTGTACTTTTCAGTAAATAAGAAGATATGGTTCCGTTGTTTAAATGTGTTATATATTTAATATATATGTATTATATAAATTAATGATAAAGACGTTTTTAGAAAAATAATTCATAACATTGATGTATAAAAAACGCGCATTCATTCGAACGATAAATATTCAATTATTATTATTTAACTATTCAACAAGATGAATATTATATTAACAATTCTTTTTGCTATAATTAATGTCCAATTTACCACTATTAGTTAATACGTTTTTATGAATCATCCCATCCAAGAAAGAAGGGGGTTCAACACAGGGATCTGAACACACTCATTTTAGATTCAGTTCACACTCAATTACACTCTAATGCAAGAAGCATTTTCACAATTTTAGAAAAAAATTGGAATGCGGACAACATATTATGTATGTATAATTTTTCAGAAATTTAGAAAGTTTTTGACGTGGTTTGGCATATGTGATGTTTTCAATGGATTTCTATAATTGATTATATACTTCTGGTTTTATCCATCATTTTGTAGCTGTATCGGATTTCTATAATTGATTATATACTTCTGGTTTTATCCATCATTTTGTAGCTGTATCGGATTTTTTTGCGGTTTTGTTTTGAATTAATTTTTTTTGTAGAACTTACACTAACGGTTACTATTGAAAATGTCCCAATTTCTTAATGGAAAAAAACGAAACATATTTGAAAATGATAAAAACTACAATCAAGCAAAATCTGTAATATAATTATTTTAAATTTCTATAGACAATATTCAAAGTCATAGTCAGTATTCCACATCATATGCAGTTTTCCATGTCATATAGTCAGTATTCCACGTCATATAGTCAGTATTCTACGTCATATAGTCAGTATTCCATGTCGTAAGCAGTATTCCACGTCATATTCAGTATTCCAAGTGATATAGTCAGTATTCCACGTCATATAGTCAGTATTCCACGTCATATTCAGTATTCCACGTCATATTCAGTATTCCACGTCATATTCAGTATTCCACGTCATATTTAGTATTCCACGTGATATAGTCAGTATTCCATGTCATAAGCAGTATTCCACGTCATATTTAGTATTCCACGTAATATAGTCAGATTTCCACGTGATATAGTCAGTATTCCACGTCATATGCAGTTTTATACGTCATAAACTGTATTCTACGTCATATACAGTATTCCATGTCATAAGCAGTATTCCATGTGATATATTTTTGGAAATGTTTTAAATAAATATTTTCAAAACATTAATATTAAAACCATGTTTGAAATCTCATTTTAAGTTTACGTAATTATTTAAAATGACAGCTTTTTGAAGATTGGGTTCGTTTTTAAATACCCCCTATACTGTTAACCGCTGAGCTACCGTCTCCCCTACCTTGTCCACTACAGTGTCCCCTAACTAATAAGGATGTGCTTAGTCAACAATATCTAAAATGGATGGAATAAAAAAGATTTTTATTTTCACCTTCGTGTATCAACAATGCTACAAACTAAACATAGAAGCAGCAACTGGGTGCCTTATAATAACTTGTCAGAAGAGAAAGTACTCTTGATATACCTATACCTTCACAACATTTTTAAATACTCTAAGAAAACATTTACAGGTGCTTGATAGGAGAAAGGGATATACAATTTGATAGATCTATTTTTGTGCCAAAAATCATTTCAGCCGGTTATATTGTGACAAAGTTAGGGATACCTAAGAAATGTTAATTTTTGAAGTAGCCGTGAATCTGTCATGAAATGAATTACAATTTCTTAATCAATATCATCGACCTGCTATAGACCTACTGGTCTTAAATGTGACAGAATTTCTGAGTGTAACAATTTTTTGTTCGACAAAGTTATGACATCTGTTACAGTCTGTTATTGGCATATACATATATTTTAATTACATGCAAGTTATTTTCTATTAAATTGAATAATAATAGTATTTAGTTAGTATTATTTATATGTCAATCATAGTCTAAAACTGAAATATACTCTAAAATTGCACTTAATGCTAAACGTATAAGTATCTACTACATGAGGGGCTGAGCTGACATTCAAAATTGATAATTTGATCTATCTTATAGCAAATCGGTTTATTTCTACAAATATAAGTCAGTTTTGTAAAAAATATTCAGTGCTGATAAGACCTGTCCATGCTATATGTATAGTTACATAAAACGTATAAAAAATGTAATATATAGTTATGAAACACGCGATATGCTATAGGGTTCTATGTAGTTTAAATAATTTATATATAACTAAAAATAGGCTGAACGAAATTTGTGTGTGAATTCGTTCGCTTATAAATGATATGAATTTCTTTTATAGGATGAAAACATACTACAGATAGTAAAACTGAAGTTAGTGATGGGTGTAGTCAGACGATCGAATGGAGTGGGTGTAATGGTTTTTTTGGACAAATGACGGATAAAAATGTATGTAAATGATGTTGATATGAAAATTTTTTTTGTATATATAGTCAGCAATCAATATTTAAATATTTTTTGCCTCCAAAGCCCTATAGCATGTGTACTGGTTAAAAGTATTTTATGCATATTTAATGTGTCATAAATGTAATTGAAACTATTCTCACTGACTCTTTGGTTGGAATACATCTTATTTAATAAAACTAACGATAAGGATATTCAACTGTCATAATTTCAAATATATAAAAAAAATCCTTTTTGAGATAAACCACATTGACCCCCTTCTGCTTATACTCTTTCCAGTTATACCGTATGCATGACGTGGAATAGGAGCATATAAATTTATAGATGGACCATGAGAAAATTGGCGAAGAGCTATGGAAATAAAAGTTGAGAGTAGTATAGGAAGAGTGGATTCTGGCTCACCACTTAACATTTGACCATGACTTTTGACCTTTGACTGCCCTACACCCCCCATTTTTTTTACGATCCGGATCATTATGGATTATAAATACACCAACCTTTTTCATTGGGTATATATTTTTAGGGTAGTAACCCATGACAACCAAAGTTGATATGATAACTCACCAATATAAGACACATATTTTTATACTACTTACATATATTGTAAGTAGTATATAACCCTAAACATTTTAATAAGTGTATAATTACATTATAATTTTATTATTTAAATATAAATAATTTTTTTAAATTTTGGACGAAAAATAACGTCATTTGTGACGTCATTTTTGTTTTTAGACTATAACTTTTTATGTTCTTTACTCTTAAGTTGTCCATAATTGTGATGGATGCTGCGGACGTGACGAATAGTTTGAAACAAGACACACAACCACATATCGAAAGTGATGAGCAGGGCTACACATTAAGACAATAGTTGAGTATTGACGATGTTGAAATGAATGGTCTACTTAGAGTGATATGCAGAGTGTTTACAAAGACAACGGATATAGGAGAAGAGAGCATTTTACTGACATAATGTTTGAAGGACTCGGTTATATTAACATGTTAGAAAAGAACAGCAGTGTATTATCGAATATTGAGCCATACTTGAAACAAGTGGTACAAGCAAATTATCCCGGCAAACTATTTTCACACCTCCTCGCAGTGCCTGAGCGGCAAAAGATTAAAATAATTTAAGGTTTTTGTTAATCTCAGAACACAACAATTATAAGCATACTCTGATGTGTATAAGCATGTGTAGGTATTACTGGCATTTGTATGCTAACTTTCCTACTCTGTATATTGATGTATAATTTTGAAATAAATATAATAATAAATAACATTCTACCTCATTAATCATATGTGCTTCAATTATTTAAAATAGAGGAATTTGTTTTATGAATTTACAATTTTGTAAAAATTCACTTATAAGACCATTTGGTATTAATTAAGTTCAAAAGTGAAAGTTCACTTATAAGATCAATCAGAATTAATTAAGACAACATAGAACGAAACAGATAGTGTAAGAGACTATCTAATATTTAAAAATCAATTTTATTTAGGAGAATAATACGCAAAACGACATATTAAAATATAAAACTTTAAATATTATTCAAATTAAACATTTTGTATAATCAAATACTATCATAAAAGGACACTCTAAACATCAAAAATAAGATAAAATGTGCTTAACACGTAAGAAAATATAATATATATTGTAAAGTAACCATTTGTAGACCATCGAAATTATTAGAAAACACATTAAATACATTTCATGATAATTTAATAAAAATTCCCTTATATGACTAATCGGAATCAATTAAGACAATTTAGAACGAAACAGGCTCTGTATGAGAACATCTAGAATAAATAACTCATAATCAGATAAGATGATCCAAAAATATACACTAAATATAACCAACTAGATAGTTAATAAACAAAACTTATGTCTTTGAATGTTTAAATCATGAAGAATAATGTTCCCATATGTTAAAAGGCTATTTTTTAAATTCCTGCACACTTACTGCGTGTACACAAGGTACTGTTTAACGTACGAGAGCTTACTTCGGTCAAGGATTTATTGTTACTTTTGACTATTCTAACATTTAACGCAAAAGATTTTTTACTACTACGGAAATATTCTTCAGGAAATCAATTACCTATAAAACTGAAAAGACAATTTGAACTAATTCTGCACAGATACCGACGAAACGAAATTCCCAAAGTTTCCCTACTGCATGGATATCAATCAACACAATATGTCGAACAAGAAATAAAACTCAAATCAGTCAGTGACGTACGGGGAATTCATACGGTTTGATGACGAGGAGAAAACACCAATAAAATCGATGGAGGAGATGGTGGACGACGAGGAGGAAGAGCAAGAGTCGACACTTCTGACTAAAATTCCGGAAGACATACAGAAAAACACAGAAGAAATCGACCCTAAAGGAGTTGAAACACAAAGTACAAGACAAAATGATGAATTATATTGAACTATTCAAATATATGAAAAACGACGAGGCATTGGAACGAATTGAAGAAAATGTCGAAAAAATTCAAGAAGATACTCTTTTTGTGGTAACCTATAATTCAGCTCTATGGGAGAGTATCAAACGATTTTTGTATCTTTTTCACAGCAGAGTGCGTGATGCATTATGATCGATTAATATCTTACTCAATATCTTGATAATTACACATCTAATAATAAAATGTATCATTATATTAAAGTACATATTAATCTCAAACTTTGTATAATGAATTGCTATTGTGTAACTTTAATAAAAAAATGGATTTTGAAAAATTGTTCTTTATTGATTTGAGTCAAAATTTCATCGAAATCAATCTGTAATTAGCAAAATAAAGCTGAGTGAACATCAAAATCTTCATTGAAATCATCGTGCAATTAATTGGTCATAATACATCACAATGGTAAAATGTCTACAATTCTGTCAAATTTCAACTGATGTTTTAAAAATAAGCACTGACTCATAGCTATTCTGCTAGTCTATCTATTTAATTTCATTCTAATATACATATATATAAATAAATGAAAATATTTAATCAGCTGTAAAGCACTAAAATGTCTTTAACTTAGTTAAATTTCAACTGATTAAAAAAAATTGACGCTAGCTCATAGATATTCTGAATGTCTATCTATTAAATTTCTTTTACTATACAATTAAAAATTATTTTTTATACTATTTACAAAAAACAGTAATACGAAAGATTTGGTTTATGTTGGTGAGACAT
The DNA here is from genome assembly GCA_034780555.1 of Coelogynopora nodosa. Classification (NCBI taxonomy): domain Eukaryota; kingdom Metazoa; phylum Platyhelminthes; order Proseriata; family Coelogynoporidae; genus Coelogynopora; species Coelogynopora nodosa. Next base: position 420 of record JAUZND010041766.1, on the reverse strand, counting down.
CATACTAAGTTTGGTTGTCATAAGTTATAAACATCAAAAGCTATAGGCTAAAAACAAAAATGACATCATGAATGACGTACATAATTTTTCGTCCAAAATTTAAAAAACGGTATAAAAACATTATTTATATTTATATTTAAATAATAAGAATATGATGTAATAAGACACTAATAAAAAAATTAAAGTTATGTACTACTTACAAATATTTGTAAGTAAAATAGTATAAAATATTTGTCTTATATTTGTGAGTCATCATACCAACTTTGGTTGTCATAGGTTTCTACCCTAAAACGATATATCTAATGAAAAATGTTGGTGTGTTTATGATCCATAATGTTTCTGATCGTAAAAATAAATAAATAAATGGAGGGGGTAAAGGGGGTAGGGTGGGGTAGGGGGTAGGGGGGTAGGGGAGGTTAG
>JAUZND010041755.1:0-20861 GCA_034780555.1 Coelogynopora nodosa | reverse complement strand
CTATTGACCGATTTGAACAAAATCAAGTTCGGTTCCCACTAATTCAAGGTCACTGAGTTCGATTTTTCTACTTATAAGTTGATCAGAGCTTTAAAAACTTTTTAAAAAATTGTGGGGGCGGTTCATGATCTATTTTTAGCCATGACGCATAAATCTATTTATAGGTGAGCCAGAATCCACTCTTCCTATACTACTAACTTATTATCCAGCGTTTTCCGGTTTCAGTTGTAATACTACGTCTATATATAATGTATTACTTAAAAAAAATAGTAATGAAAAATCCACAGTAAGGGTTATTTTCTTAATGTACGTATTTAAATTTCTTCAATGTCATAGTTTTGTAAGACAACTGAATATAAACATTTTGATCAATACTTTTTGTTACTATATACTAAAGGTTCCTGTAGCTAACCTAAGCTATTCCGGAACTAAATTATGGTGTTATAGTACGGCACTAAACAAATCAACATTCCACACCGTGAGTCCGTATTTAAAAATATGATTAGTCCTTACTACATGTAGTACAAAAACGTTGGCTATTTATACTAACCCTGCCATGTGATAAAATTAACTAGGATTATTAGGATGATCCTCATATTGGCTATAAATATGAGTTAACTTAATTCTAATTCATTTTACGCACTACGAAAAAACTATATCCTTTCAGATTTGTAATTTGCTGATTCTAAATTGTAAATATATATCATTCAAATTTGTTGTTGTATCATTCGAAAATAAAAAAAGCTTTTAAGAGACATGCTGTTAACCTTTCGCAGTCCTTGTGATCTTCTATATGTGGTAATCCTTGGGAGAAGGGAGGTGTACACCCATCTTCTACTAGAAATCATCATTCCAATTATACGATTCATATGAAATATAGTACACGTCAATATTGTGACATTTTATTGAAAATCTTAGTTTTCGTTATCGAGTATTTGATGGTGACGTCATAAAAGGCTAATTTAAAAAAAACTAATATTTGAAACTCAAACAATTAATAAAATTCAAAACAATTTTTTTTTGTTATTAGTCATATAGATTAAAAGGCATTCTGATGATCTTATAAGGCCGACACCTAGAAATACAAAAAGAGAAATTGTTTCAGCCCCGAAATACATTTTTCTACGGGTAATTATGAGATATTACATATTTTCATATTTGGGAGCAATTTGAGTAGCAGAAAATTCTATTTTAGTGCACCACATGATATGGTCAGATCATAAACTCTAAATTTGGGAATAATAGTTATATTACATATTATATAAATAATATATATATATGTATAACGGATTCTATGAAAACGAATTTGATGGTAGAAATATTTAATTCGATTATGTTGGAGGTCAGGATAACAATTTCAACCTATTTATCATATCCGGTTGATACTGGTTCGAACAACATAACATGACTATTTTCTGTTTTTTTTTTTTTCAATGCTAACATTTTATTTGTCCATGACATACATATTTTGCCTACTAATATTTGATTCTTAGGGGTAGATTTTTTTATCGCAAAATTTTGAATTTTCATTGTCTGTTAAAACTGGGCCAGAGCCATTGTTTAATTTTTTCTCTAAAAAATGTTAATGCTAAAATTAGAAAACGGTTAAATTATGTTTGGTCTGATTAAAATTAAAATCTAATTGTTGAAGTGGAAAAAATTACCTTTAAAGATTTTAAAAGGAATGGCAATATTTAAAAGATATTATGAGCATGATTCATTCAGAAAATTCCCATTTCATAAAAATATCCAACAAAGTAAAATGTAAATTTTCAAGGTAACATTTCTACCATTATAGCTTTCATGTTATTAATTGTAATAAGTTATTAATGTTAGTAATTGAATATATTTGGATCAACCTCATTAGTGTACTTGTTTATTATTCAGAAAATTTTATTTTCCAAATTAAGCAATTTATTTCACAGCACAATTTCGTTTTGCCTAAAATAGTTATAATTAAAAGTAAGGTTCTGCCAATAAAAGTATTTACGAAGTATTTAAACGATAACAATTTTGTTGATCATATAGATAAGTTTAATATAATCATTAATTAGTGAATGAAAAAGCAGTACAATATTAAGTAAAGGTGATTATTGATATTTATTTCGTGAACTATAATCATTGAAGATCGTGTGAAATGATACGCAGCCATTAAGTAAATCGGTACGAAAGTCAGTTACGTAATTTATTGCATTTATTTTTATACAAAATGTGGATTAGGCGAAACAAGAATAAGTGAACCAATATGTAGCTGTTATAATATTATAGTAATACATAAATGCTCTAAATTCGCGTTTGAAAGGATTAACTTTGCATTGTAACAGTGAAATCTCCATTCTCATACTTCTGATATATTTTTTTTGTATGACCCTGCGACTACATATTATACCTTCTCCATGTTTCAAGCAATGGAAAATTCAAATATTGAGTTTCGACCGGAACAGCTAGTAACAGACAGTCAAACTATTTCGAAGCCGGTTGACTCTCCATCAAACGCGATGCATACCCTGTCTGTCGATGGAGCAGTCGGCTCTTCCCGTCCCGTTACATATCCACCAATTGGCGAGGTGGATTTTTCATTTCTCAAGCTTTCGTCACAAACGCCTTCTGAACAGGCGCCTTTCGAACGTATGTCTTAGTTGTTTGTTTACTGCTGATTTTCTGTTATAAAAATATGATATTGTGTGATAATTGTATGAGTTTTTCTTTGCAATTTTTTTTTCTGTTGATAATATTCATTAAATAAAAATATATTAGAGTATTCACGATCCAGCACTATTATTATCATGGTGTCATTTAATAAATTTTATTATTCAAATATCGAATATGATGAAGTGCCTAACAATTACCTATCAATATCACTTATAAACTGTTAACAAGAATAATTACTTAGTTCAGTTGTGTCATTATTGCCACTAGAATTAAAAGTAGTCAATATGTTTTCGGTTGTCAAAGCATCAAATAACTAATTAAAAATCTAAGTAATTAATTTTTTGAGAAAAGGAAGCGCCAAAAATTAATTCGATTATATCCTAGCTTTGTTAAACGCATACATAATAAATACATATACAAGCATGAATTGTTGTTGCACTACTGTATATTTGAAACTCTAAAAACAACTCGATACAAATATGCATGTTTTGCAAATGACTAAATTCACACTGAAAAAATTTAACATTTGGTGCAAAAGAAAGCTGAATTTGATTCTTCGATAATATTTCAACTGAACTAAACATTACTCTACAACAAGCTACACGGTTACTTTTGAGAAAAAAGGTTACATCTACTATTAGGTGTGCATTTAACCTATTGCATACATAACCTTATTGTATGGAATAGTGTATTACACTTGCAAGGATTCTATTTTGTGAGGCAGAATATGTACACCTTAAAACATAATAATATCTACTAATTTACTGTGTTGTTTCTCTGACTGGCCGTAGAGTGACTTCTTTTGGAGCATTAAATAATCAAGGTGGTTCTCTTGATTCCGATAAAATATCCACATATGTTAAATGTATAACTTACACGGCCTGCCAGTTTGTTGTTATATTCCGCATGTGTCCTGTTGTTATTCTTTTATGTCAAAAACAAACAAATTAAATGGTTGACGGAGGGGCGCTGCACACTGATTTTTTTCTGATTCCTTTTCTACAAACTTTAGACTCCTCTTGAAACCTATTATTCATAGCTTATTCAAAGCTTATTTTCAATAGTTATTTTGTAATTAATAATGTAATTAATGAACCGAAAATTGTTTTATCTCCCACCAATTTTTCATGATATTTTTAACTATTTCAATAATTGTTTTTCTTTGTTTTTACTTTTTAGGTTGTTTTTAATGCAGTGGTCGTTTCTTTCATCTTCTAATCAATATTCTTTGATAACTTTGATTAATTATTCTTTGATAACAGTTTCAGTCTTTCGTTTATTTTCAGCTGTTGACCTCAAACTTCGCAATTATCAGACAGAGTTGACCGAGTTGGCTGTTGAAGGAAAAAACGTTATGATTGTTTCTAAAACTGGGAGTGGAAAAACACGCGTTGCTGTCAAAATTGCGCTAGTGAGTATTTTTTAAATTCTAATTGTAATTATAATTGCAATTCTAATTGTAATTCTAATGTATTACTGTGCTTTTTAATCATACTAGTAATTAGACACTGTTATTCCAATAATTGATAACGGTTGCTTCTAAAAATGCATTCACTCCGTGCATAATACGAAATGTTTGCGACGCATTAAAAATATGATATTATGTGTGAATAGGTTTTCGTAGTATTTTAGAACGAAATTATTGTTTTGGGTTTGTTAGCGATTATGACCATTCAATAGCCATCGTTTTAAACTCTATGACGTCATAGTACATTTTCATAGTGTTCATATATTTGTAATCTGAGAAATCACTTTGAAATCACAATTCATTTGATTAAATTTATCCTTTCAAAAAAAATTTTTGCTAGTTTTAAAGATTATGAATTATTTAACAAATAAATTTTGCAATTTTTGAATATTTCTGATTGTAAAACTTAACTTTTAAAATACGACTATATTAGACTTAGATGCCAGGAGCGAAAATTGTTCTTAATATATCATTAGATTAGTATCTACATGTTCAGAAATCAATAAAGTATTAAAGAAATATTCTCGTGGATATCTACTAAATTGTATGTTTTGAAAAGCATTCATTAGGCACTTAGTCTAATCCAATTGTCCTCACACCCCTCATGTACTCCCAGCACCATTTGGAGACCGGGTCCAGCAATTGTCGGGTAGCTTTCCTCGTCCACCGAGTTCATCTCGTGGAGCAGCAGTACCATGAGTTTAACCGGTTCTTCGAAAAATCTAGTTTTAGAATTCAAAAGTTCTCCGGGGGCAGTGGGGCCGGTGACAACTCCACTCCACTGTCCTATGCCATTAAAGATCAGGATCTGTGCATCATGACTGCAGATATGCTGCTCAATGCCTTCAAGTCAACCGACAAACTAACAAAATTGTCGTAAGTCTACGCAATTGCATATACCATCTTTATAAAAGAGTTGATGTTGTTATCAATTGTCTACATTTGCTTGGATAAACATCATTTGATAAAATATTTATCTTGAGTATGATGCACAATTTTGTCATTGGTAGAAGTCTATGATAAAATTTGCATCTTTTTTAATAGAATTACAATTTTAAATAAAATTATTCTGCATATTTCGAATGTGTTGTGGAAGAGACAGGTTAAACATACCGCAAACTTTATTGTACAAATATTTAATGTAATATGTTTCTGTAATTTTTTTGTTTTGCTAATTTTACTCTACTACTAGCAAGCTTTATGCTTGTTTGTTTGTAGAAAAAAATCCTTAAAGTTTTAGAATGGACAAATCTTGACATTTTTGCAAAAATTAAGGAAAACTTTGTTTAAAAAACGAATGAAGGTTTCAATTTTCGGGCTTGTAAACCAAAAATAGTGTCCGTAGTCAAGGGGTGTGAATTACCCTCAAATATGTTTCTGTCGGCTTCGTGCATCGATTGCTAGCCTCTCTCTCTCTGTCTCATGTGTGTCTCACACCCAGATCGATCAGTGTATTCACATTGGTGATCTTTGACGAGTGCCACAACTGCACCAAGGGTCACCCTTACAACCAGATTATGGAGCGCTATTTCGACGAGGAGGAGGCGGGTCAGGCGGCGCCTAGCGGCCGGCCCCCCCTCCCCCAGATTGTGGGCCTCACCGCCTCCCCCGGCACGGACAAGGCCAAAAACGCTAATGATGCCTTCAAGCATCTTATCCAGCTGTGTACCAACCTCAACGTCAAGTACCTGCAGCGAGTGATCCGCTATGCGCTAGACCTGGAAGTAGTAAACTCCAACCCGGAAGATCGTGAGTTGTCGTCTTATTTTGGGGTACTTTAAAGTTTGTATTATAACAGTAAAGAACGCCCCCTGTCTGTCCAACCCCCATCTCTGTCCATCCCCGACTTTGTCGTAGGACAATTTACACTATTTTCCAGTACTGACACGACTTATTTTAGTTTCATGCAATTTTTTGTTATAGTTATTGCTAAAATTGAAATTTTCAAAATGTTTTTTATTGCACAAAAGTGAGGTATAATTGCAACCGCTTCTTCCCACACAGTCTGCAGTTAGTTAATTAATATTTAACTATGTTTACATAATTATGTATAATATAAAATTATTTCTATCTGACAAAAAAAATTAGCTCTATTGCAGTATTGAAAAATAAGTAACTAATTAATCTGTTTTTCTAAAAATTGTCATCACAGTTGAACTGTGCTTTTTTAAACTTCTACTATTATTTTCATTTTGAACTGTATCAGTACTGTATTTTTATGTGATACACATATCCACCTTCACAGGAGCTCAACTATATACTAATCTAATTGTATCTAATATTTTAAATATTTTCATCTTACTAAACTGTGAAATACTTCGACTGATAATAATTAATGGACTTTCTTCTATGTTTCTATTTTTCTATCCTAAAATTCTTATGCATCATTTTTTAATAATATACTAAATTAATCTGTTATATTATGCAGACTGCGGTTTTTGTTTTCAATATAATTTGACTGTAGGCCTACGTTAACCAGCTAGATCTCGAACAACATATTGTATGTGAAAAAAGAAATTCGTTATAATATTATTATGTACCATGTACTAAATTATGTTTGCACCCCTTCACGTGCTACTATTAATAAACTACTGATATGAAAATTATATACTCCGACTAACAAATGAATATAATTATAATATATTTAATTAGCAAAAATAATTCACATAGACCTTCACAAAAATATTATAAATAGTAAAATTATTTAGAAATATTGATTGACTATAAGTTTATTTATTAATGTTTATTATTTGTTTATTTATAATGTTTGTTATTTAACCATCAGCAATAACTTCATCCTAAAGTAATGGAGTGTATTGTATCTCAAGTGTATAACTTAACGCAGAAAAAATTGTTATTTGTCTCTTTGTTTGTCCGTGGTTTATATTAATGTTATTATTGAAAATTAACTAAAACTTAATGATGACGTAAATGAAAACTAGAAATATGTTTAGGTAAAACTTATAGAATAATTGTAGCTACATTTTTAAATCGATCGATAATACAATTATTGTAGCGATTGTGTTTCATAAATAGTTACAATTCTAACAGAAAAGACTAAATAGGTAGATTTGACTGTATCTATCTTTTCTTGCATATATTTTGTATTTACTTTAACATGACGTAAGAGTCGGATAGCGATGATAGCGGTCCCATATTTAAAGATCACACATTAACTTTGCTAATCAACATATTATGTTTCATGAACTATTTCGTTAGTCTCCTAAGAGGGCAGAGCAACTTCTGCAACTAATAAGAACAAATCGTCGTCATCTTATACTGTTCCTTATATTTATTTTTATATGTATATATATATATATAATACGTTTTTTAGTCCCTGAGTGGATGATACCTCCGTCTTGGCAAGTAATAAAAATAGTTTGCCATCATTTGTTTTTTACTTCTCGAGTGATATTACTTGAAAAGCACAGAAAAGTATATACATTTTTTCTTTATTGAATTTAACAACTCTAATTTCTCTTTTGTTAGTATACTGCAAATGCAATGTAATATTCAAATATATAATTTTTCTTGAAGTTTGAACCAATTTAGATTGCAAGTTCTATATTTAACTCTGACGTCTTATTTTTCAGCCAATCAAAATAAGTTTGAAGTTTTTTATTATGACTCATAGAATTGAAACACTCCAATTATTGAGAAAATGTTATAAAACAGAATAATTGTAAAATTGTAACTACAAGTCTGCACTTGTATAATACTACAATTCTATAATTGTAGCTTTATGAAACAGGCCCCAGCTTTATATCACTTTGTTTATCAAAATGTAATAGGAATGTAGCTGGTATTTATATATGCATTGAATTTTATTATTTTCAATATTGCATTTTCTAATTAATATAATAAAAATCAATATTAGTTTATTAAATCGATGGTCGAAATAATTATCAAATCAATAATTTAATTGAAATAGATTTAATATAGAAATCAAAGTAAGTGTTCATTTTACTTTAATGGTTTCTAAAGCCATTAAAGTAAGTCTAGAATTAGCATAGCCAATTACACATGGATTATTCTTTCACTGAACAAATACAATCACAACTGGAATAATCCGGTGTTAACAATTCGACAAAATGTTTTGGTGAAATATCCCAAAAGTTAAAAAAAATATGATAGTTTCATTTTCTTCGTAATTTTGCAGATGTTTTTTCCACTTTGAAACGCTCACCAGACGAACTTGAGGATATATTGGATGAACTGATGAAGGAGTGTGAATACTTTCCAAAACATTTGTTCGGTAAGTTTATATAAATTTTAGAAATTATTTAGTACCAACTTCACGTTTAGTAGATGCATTAGTAGGAATAGTAAAACTGTGTTTTTGAGACAACGATCTTCCAACTTGTTTAGTTTCTGTTTGCTTCACTTTGTTTTCAAAATCTGTAAGATATTCTGTTTATATTTATATTGAAATGGAACTAATGAAATATTTAATTCCCACCTATTCATACTTGTTAGTGATATCGCTCTACAGTATTCAAGGTACGGTCACTTGTGATATATATTTGTTGCGTAAAAGATTGTGATTAGAGAGTGGATAATTTGATTTAAACTTGTGGAATTTTTTGTTTTGAGTTCCCGCGTTTGCCAATTTCAGATTGCCCTAGAAAGGGCATGGATTTTTTTAATGGAACCAATGGAATTTTGTAAGGTTCATCCAATTAGGAAATTTACATAGTATTAGTGGAAAATATTTTAGAATTTCGTACTATTGTATATTTAAATATTCATATTTCTTTTAGTGATGTTTGTAACAATATATAAATTAACCCATTAGTAGTATAGAATACAGACTGCTAGCTTGGTACGCTGATTGACTTAAAATAACAAATCTCATGTACTGATTTGGTATGTTGTATACTTGTTGCATTTGTGTCCAGCCTGTTGGTGGTAAAAGTTTAGCTCAACTATCCACTGCGAATCGAATCAAATCTAGAATATGAGACTTGACTTTTGGTTGATTGTTATCATCGGGAATTTGACCTGTCAGGTCGAAGGGTATTCCTTGAATATGAAAAAAAATCCCATAGTACGCGCGTGTTGTCGCGCAAGTATTGTGAAAATATATTTATTGCCATCAGTAACCTTTGTTTGTGCTTTCTTACATGATTAGATGGTATTTTCGGACTGTTGTGCTGGAGATTGTTGGTGTGAGCTTTTGTCTTCTTGTATACGGTCTGGGTGTCTGATCCAGAGGAACATCTTTTCTGAAAAGTCAATCCAGATCATTGGTATATTTTTCTTAAGATCATGCTTTACTGATAAGAATCATACGTTTGAATAGCAACTCATTCATTTTGGTTTTCTTATTGGCTGGCCTTCTGTCCGACAGTTGCCTCATTTTTATATACATGTTTGGTTCAGATGTATGTCCGGTTAAACTTAATGATTTTATATTTTTATTAAATTAAAAAATTAGGATTTTGCGGATTACACTTTGCGTTTTTATGAGGTTAAATGATTAATTTATTTGGGAGTGTGGTGTATACAAGTTGCACATTGGAGCTATTGAAATTTACTGGCGATATCGAAGAAATACACAATATGGGTGCTATTGGTTTATATGGCCAGGTGATGTGGGTAATTGGTAATTAATAATAACGAGGAGTACTGGGCGATATCGAATAGTAGTAGTAGTTTAGATAGTACTTATAGTAGAAGTAGTATAAAATAACTTACGTATAATGGACTAGTAGTTATTTTATATAAAAGTCAAGAATACATATCATACATATTTATTGAGGATACTTCCATACCTTTCTCCATACTCGACTTAGTCACAGTTCCTGTTAAAATCAACCTGATCAGTCATGTGATTACTTCGATTATCGATTACTACAAATAATATACCTCTAAACAATTTCTAACTTGCACAATCGAACTCTTAATCTTTGAATTTGAATTAGTCAAAAACGATGTTGACTTTATTTAAATCACGAAAAACAAATAAACAAATACTCGATCATTTAGGGTGGGTGAAGGTGAATGCAAACGGACTGTAATCCATACTGCTCCTATTATAAATAAATATATTTATTATTAAATAATATATTTTATTCCGCCCCCCCCCCCCCCCCTTAATGCTATAACATACAATTCTTCCATTGATCATATTAACTCAAGGTTCCTTTTATTACTGCATAAAAATTTTACTTAGGTATTCGTGTCCTAGAAAAATGTTTAATATAATTTTTAATTTGAAATTTTATTATAACTAAGTCAACGATTTTCATTAACTTTCCTTGAAAATATGTTTTTGATAGCATTTTATACTTTTTTTAAAAACTAAGCAGTGTCTTTATTTATCAGATTAATTATAATTGTACAGCTCTCAATATGTCTGACATTGTTATATATAATTCAATTTTATTTAGATATAAAAAGATTTATATAATTTATGTGAATATTAACATTATAATTGTTACTAGCATGGTACGCACGGTATATTCATAACATATTATAATACAAAATATTATTTTGTTAAAGCCTACATGCATTTATTTCGAAATAAGAATGTATAGGAATCATGTTACAGTGATAATTCATTACATGTACATCCATAAAGTGAATTATTATTACAGCATCATGTATCTTATTTAAATTATATATTAAAAATATATAAACTCTATATAAATAACCATTATTTTAAAACAATAATTTATTGCCATGGACATCCATTTTATATTATGACATTATTACAATAATTATTAAGTCTTATAAAAAAATACTCTCATTTTGGTTGTGACTTATTATTTCCCTCTTCCAGAGAAGGGCTACTTCAAACCGAAAGCCAATGTGGGTAGCCTTCTGATTGCCCCTGAGAACCGAAGTCACACGGTGTACACTAATTTTGTGGGAAATCTGGCTACTTTGCATCTACAGGCGCGGGAGGACCCCATCCTTTGCCGTAACAGTGTCTACGCGGTCTTCAGATACCTCGACGTAAGTGTAACCTCATGTTTCATCTAATTATTTTTGTAACAAAGAGATTATGCGAGAGGAACAAAAACAAAATTAACTGTCGCCTTCCCCGTTAATACAGTTAAACACTATAAATCACCAATGCTACCAATTTAAATGCTAATTATGCCATTAGTAATACAATGAAGCTTCTATTGCTTCTAATGAAGCATTCCATTCCTCAATACCACCACAAAACAAATCAAAATATTTAAAAAATTAACAAAGCGACTGCCAAATGAAGCAGCAACATTATATTATATTATCAAAATTATTAGCACGTTCAGGACCTAACTCCAGAAAAGTCAAACAAAGGGGAATGTTTTATCATCAAACTAGTATCAACTATCTAACTATATCAACAAATATTTTTATGAAAATATGTTGAACGTAAAACAAAATTCTTCACTATATGACAAAATAATTGAAATTGGTAATTATACCACAGTATCATATAAATGTTTGCAAACTACATTTTAATTATTATTTAAATTCCCTTGGTATCTCTAGTCAGTATGTATGGATTATATTGTTATTTATTTTCAGTTTAGAATTATTTTGTAAATCAGCCTTAAGTTTTTATTAAAATGATTAATAAAAATGATTGTAAAAGTAACCCTTTTTATTATAATTATTATATGATAATTATTGGATTTATGTTTTAAAATAATTTTACTTTTATAATGTAATGTTGTTGTTTTACGTCTTGAATAATGAGTATAAAAATAGAAAATCTGACAAATTATTTATAAAATAAAGTTTTCTATCAGCGAGTAAGATGCTCAATTTTGATATCAGATTCTTGTTATGTATGTATATATTTGATGATTCCAACTTTCGAAATATTAATATAGCGTTTATTATGCTATACTTTATTTAAAGATTGTAGGACAGAATATTGCAAAAAATTTTAATATTATAGGAGCATAGAAATAATACGGTTATGTAAGTGGCCTTTTAATTTTGATTTCCAATGTTTTGTAGGTTTACAACCGGGCCTACAAGATCAATCGGTATTTTCGAAGCAGTGATGCTGCCGAGTACATTCAAAATGAGTTATGGAATGAAACTCCTGGAAATTGTCTCCCATCTAGTCATGTCGAACAATTTCTCAGAGACCGATTAGAAAGTAATGATAATATATAATTTGTTGCGTATTTTATTGGTTATTTTTTTAATTTTGTGTTAAGTGTGGCTCAATTTTTTATATAAAATATTAATACCATAAATATTAACACGAATAATAAAATTTGCCTCGATATACCTATGTGAGAGCAGAACGTCCATTTCTGACGAATAAGGGGTCCATTGTTAGTTATGGTTACATAATATTGATATATATTGTGGGTTCACTCAATGATTGCTAGGCGCAGGTTCGATTCTTACTCTAATTCTAATCTAACTCTATTCAATATCCCGAAATCAGTCTGCAAAATGATGGATTATATATTATTTTATAATATATGATAATTACTGTAAGCAAAATTATGTATACTCTATATAAATTTATCGCTTTTAGTTTTATAGTTATGGATTTATTTATATGCTTTAATTTTGATTTTGTAAAGAGTTTTCATTTATTTTTAGGTTTTATATATTTATAGCAAATATATATATATATAAACCTACTACAAAAACATCTGCCAAAGTAGAGAAAACCTATAGCTGCCTATTTGTCTTTGGACTCTAAATTTGACAATTTTATTAAGTGATATATTTATAATAATTAATACTTAAATAATACTTATACATTTTGAAGGTGTTACTGCTGTATTATAGGTTTACTCCTCTAACAACTTTCATTCCCCTACATTAACAGAGTCTGGTATCCTCCGTAATTTTATTGATAAAGAAGACAAGGTTTCAAATCCGACCATTATAAAGCTCAAAGAATGCGTCAAGAATCAACTGGACGAAATTCCAGATTCACGGATCATCGTGTTCGTCAAGGAGCGAAACTACACTTCCATAATGATCGACTGCTTTAAGGCGGACCCAACTTTGGCCAGCATTCCTGTCGATAGGATCACTGGAGCCGGGGCCGCAACAGATTTTGGGGGTGAGCTTCTTTCTCCTTGTTTGTTGTGTTCATTTTGGAAACATTAGAAGGGCCAGGGTGTCCATTCCTCCTTGAAATTCGAGGAGCTCCTCGAATATACTCGAATTTCAGAAAAACTCATTTAATTTTGAAATTTAAATTTGAAAAATATAATACATGCTGATTTTTCAGATATTTAAATGTTTTGTATTGTATTATTTGAAATGAAATACTTACGTTTTTAGAACCATATCTTAATATATTATATTTATGAAAATAAATAAAATGCCCTTTCTACAGATTTTATATATAACAGATTACAGAACTCCAAACTTCGCGCTCTTGATGCAACCTGGAATATAAACACTTATTGCAATATTTTTGTTATTACCTACTTTTTTTTATAAACGATACATCAGACATCCAGAAAATAAACAATCAGATTTACAAAAGAAAGAAAAAGCTGTGAACACATACTTTAAAAAAAGAAGGCACAAGAGCTACAAGAATTCAAAGAAATAGACCTCGGGGCAAAAGCCACCTTAGAATCTGCAGCAAAACGCAGAACATAAATAATAAGTGAACTTTTTATTTTACTTCATGGACTAATCTTAAACATTTTCATTGTGTCTATTTGTTATTTCTTGTTAATTAATTCTATATTTTTGTTGTATAGAATTTGTTATACTTTTTTAAATTATTGAACAAAAATTTTGAAAATTGCATACTATTTATAGAAATATGTTTTTTTGGACTCCTCGAATTTCAGTTTGAATCCTCAAATGTTTTGCCAAAAGTAGTGGCCGCCCTAAAGTGCAGAAACAACACGCAACGAAAGAGTTTGTTGAGGATTCACTGACAGTACTTATACCATTGCAATATATACATACCATGCATGTAATCTCTGAAAACATTCGTCACATTATATATAAATTGTCTTGCTGGGAGTGGAGTGGTTACATAAATGTTCTATGTTGCGAACTTTTATGATTCAAACCTTTAAATTTATCATATACGTAAACGTCTAGTCCAATCTATATTTAGTAAGTATATCTATTGATTGACCTTTAATACATAACTGTAAATTACTGCTATATTGTGTTCGTTTTATGCACACTTTTATATTACATGTTGCGCACATACTAGAAGGGGGGTCAGTTCACTTCTGACTAGCATGCTATCATGTCTTTTTATCATTCCATTTTATATTATATTCAGAAATGCGTCACTTATTCTTCATTCTAGGCGAACTTCAACCGTTAATATGGCTAGCAAGTTACTTTGCACTGTATGTAGTGGTTTTGTTTTAGTGCGTATGTTTGTTAGTTCACATCTGTCTGTGGGTGGACGCTTGTTCGTCTGTGAAACGAAATTCATCATATAAACCACTTCTCAATTGTTACTTTCGCTTCTAATGATTTTATCTTATAATAATATAATTAAAAATAACCATTTACTCAGTCATTCATCATTTAATGGAAATTAGGAGTTTTTGTACTGATTTCAGTCAAGACTTAATTGACCGTAATACATATCCATATTAATTGTAATGTTTATTACATCATAAACATTTCATTAAATTTTACCACGGATTTTAAACTTTTTTAATATTGTAGACCTATTTTATACATGGATTCAATAAAGATATTAGTAGATTTTCAACAATAAATATCAAATAGTTTCGAATACTTTTTGTAGTTATGTCTTCTGCAGATGAAACAGATTGTGTATCTACCATTCTCATTTTTTCGTAACAGGTACTGAAAAACTTATGAAGTATCTACCACTGCAAAACAAATTTCTAACAATAGCTAATATCACCTCAACAGAATGAGTCCTCAGATTGAAGAATGGGGCCAAGTTTTTTTGAAAGAAATGAAGTTTGCCATTGATCCAGAAAATCATGGAGGTTTTGAACTTGAATTCCGCCAGTATCAAATAGCTCCAAGTCCGACCGTGGAAACTTCAATCTCGAATTATTGGAAAACAGTTGAAGAAACTAAGAAGCATCCACAGCTCACAAAACTTGCCAAGGCAGTGATGATGATACCTCATTGAAATTCTGAAATCGAACACCAATTCAATATTCTGGATAATGTATAAACAAAGAAACGGAATAAACTGGATGGTTATCAAATCGTGTCTACTGGTGAAATACTGCACTAGCTCGACTATACCTGTCAAATGAACTTTTATAAATAGAGTTTGTTGTTACCCTTTTCACAAGCGATATATGTTATATAATATGCTTATGTTGTATTATGTATGTCTTTTCACCATTTATTTCACAACCAATATGCTATTATGTGCCTATCTCAGAGTAATTTATGTATTTTCATAACTTATATGCTAAAATAAAACATATATACCTTTAAATTTTCATCATGAAATACACCTTTTTATAATATACTTTGTCCTGTTTTAAGGTATTGTAGTTCTTATATTTTTATATATGACTCAATATTTATGTATAGCACAAAATTATCCAGTGGTCTATAAATTTTACCGATTCCCGAAAATTTTCCAAATTGCCGAAAATTTTTATGATACTCAGTATAGGAACACTATTTATATTTATAGCTTTCCGAGTAGTGTTCTCTCATCTTATAAACGGATCTTTTATGGTTCATAACTAAATTTTCAGTATAAATCTTCTTACACGATTTTGTTGAATATTATGCACTGACAGCCGCGGTTCCTTTTCGTCAAATCTTTAGGTAATACTCAGAACTGGCAGAAAGAAGTTTTGTCTAAATTTCGGGATGGCCACAACAAAGTGCTTTTCTCAACTACCGTGGCTGAGGAAGGACTGGATGTTGCAGAGTGTAATCTAGTTATCAGATACGGCCATGTCACAAATGAAACGTCGAGAATTCAGTCAAAGGGTATGTGGAATTGATCATTTATTCCGGTTATTTACAGCATGCTACATATAGTCCTAGTTTGTCCATGTTCCAATTTTTTATTTTCTGGAGTAATTAATTAGCATGCATTAATATGTTAGAATAAACCTTATAAGTTTTATAATCGCGCATAGTAGATTTGTGTTCTTTGATACTAAGGGAAGCACTTTGACAAAATTCATCAAAGTGTAATATATAATTATGTTAAAAATATCACAAATTATTTTATACGTAGTGTTCTGGTTAGAAGAATTAGAGACCAAATTAAGGTATCAGACTATAATGATATTGAAAAATATTAGAATAATTTAAAGTCCAAACAAGATTATCATTGACAGACCGTGTTTTAGTATCAATTGATATTGTTTGAAGCGAGAAAGAACTTAATTAGGAAATAAAATTGGGATTGTTTAGTTATGAAAGTGAGGTAAATGTGCATGAATAATGCTACTCTGTTCGAACTAAATAAGCCAAAAAGGGTATTTTCCATGCATCATGGCGCGTACCTTTTTAGATCGTTCCAAAATGTGTATTCCCAAAAATACCTTCCGGTGGATATTTTTATTATTAGATACCTCATTGAGTAATACGTAATAATATGAGTAAAATGTACAACTGAGAATTATACAAAAAAATAAAAAGATGGCCAGTGAGAGTCAAGGTGATGAAGAGTGGGGGGAGGGGCATCAATAGGAAAAAATAGACAGTTTAAAGTACATTAGGTGTAGGCAAGAGTCTGTCTTATTAATACCGTTATTGGTGATAATTGATAAATAAACCACGATTCTAGATACAAGCGAATAAGAGAACTATGTTCTCTGGCTAAGACGGAGGCATTATCAAAGTCGAAATTGTTATCAATTTTTTGTGTTTTTCTCAGTTGTAACTTTTACTCATTATTGTGTTTTTATATGTTTTGGTCACTCACCCTTGAAAATAGCTGCAAGTAACAGCAAAAATAGATTGGGATAATTATACTCATTAAACTGTTGAACACTTTTGTTTTTCCTTATTTTAATATACCAGCTTACAACCATTCTGTTTTTAATTTTTACCAATTTCCTATAACGGCTTTAGCAAATATGTATTATTCTAGTTTTGAAAAGGTATTTAAATAGTATTTTATTGTTGTTTTTTAAAAAGTTATTTTTTAGAGAGTACACTCAAGCTTAGTAAGAATAAGTGAATGGAATGAGAATGGAAAATTAACATTTAAAGCATTAGAATCTTATAATTTTTTTGTTTTTTTACAACTTCATTAATTTAAACCCTAATCTAGTTCAATTTATTCATCATATTGATTGAGTCATATATTCCTTTGAATTTAATGTATTACTTTTAGGCCTACACGTTCCAATTTATTTACCTTTTAATCATTCAATTGGACCCTCTGTGTTTCCCTGTTTATAGGTCGTGCCCGAGCTGTCCAGTCCAAGTACATCATAATAATCCCCTACGGAGAAGAGTGGCAAGTTAGCAAAGAACGAGTCAACATCTACCGTGAAGAGCTCATGTTTCAGGCTATCCAAAAATTTGTCGAAATGGATGAGCAAGAACGATTTAAACTGGTAGAAGAGAATTATTTAAATTTATCTCTTTGTCTGTATCTAAAAAAAATATTAATTTAAGTTATGCTTTGTAAGATTTATTGCAGAAAACTATCCCATTTCAATTATTATTTTAACGTTGTATAAAAATTATATTTCAATTTTCTGTGATTGAACTTAAACTTGTAGTTGTGTTAATTTATATAAATTTCAATAAAGATCAGACACATCAAGTAGTTTTTAATTTTATTATTATTTTGTGTTATAATAATGTTACAATAGGATGCTAGGTAGTTATTAGTTAACTATTTTGTAATACGCTTATTGCTGACAATTTTATCTTTTAAAATGACTCAATTTCACTCTTTTGTTGTTTCCATAAACTACCTTGATTGTATCTATTGTTTTTTGCCTAAACAAGCTCAAGGAGCAGGACGATCTAACGAGATACGAACGTAAATTGGCCATTTCTAAAGAGAATTCCAAGAAGCTCAAAAGCGAAGGTCACCGTTTTGAACTACGTTGCGTTCGATGCAACGTGTCTGTCTGTACTTCCGACGACTTTCGCCTTGTGCAGGGCATCCATCGCTTCATGGTCAACAAGGTATACCTTTCGGAAACAAAACTGATTTTGACATAAAGAGTTCTCTTATTGAGACTTGTCAAACTTTTAAATTAACCTTTAAGAAATATACTTAGGGCTAATATTTATGTTTATGTTTTATATGTATTTAAACTCTTTTTCTCAATCGTTTGTTTCATGTATATATATAAATTTTAAACTTTTATTTAATATCAAACATTTTAATAATTAATGTATATTAGTTAATTAAAATCTATTTGTGAATATATTGTCTATTATAACCATGTTTTACATTATAATTATAACATTACGACTAAAAACACATTTCCCAATATATTATTTTACATAAATATTTCAATTTACTTGAGTTAAAATAACCACAATTACAAATAATAACGCCTTTCGTGTTAAATCAATTATATTGTTGTTATTAACTAAACATATTATAAGTAATTCATTTTTCTAAATTAAAGTGAGAATGTATTAGGGAAATTAACTGAAATTAACATTTAACATAAATTATAGTATCATTATTATTGAGTAAAAATCTTTACACGCTTGAAAAATAATTAAAAGGTAAAAATCCACAGTTAAAAAGATTTCGAACGTTTCGAAGTCAAAAACTATGATTCTTCAAGGTCTGGCATCTGTCGTCGGGGATAAGGTGTTACTTTGATGGAATAAAAATTTTGTTGTAAATTCGATGTATGGCTAACTCAAGTTTTATAATAAAAAATACTTTTTCATTTAAAATTTACCAAATTTTTGAGGATTTTGCAATTTTCTGTGTTATTATATATATTTATCCTACCTAATATATAACATTGGAATTGGTAAAATAAAAAAAAACAATTAACACTAAAAATATAAAAATGTAGTAAACTTTTCTTTAAATCGTTTTCAATTCGAGTCATTGGACTTTCAAATGATAATTAAAATCTAATTTTATAAATTTTCTGAGAATTTATTGGGAATTTATAAAATCTAGTTTACTAGTTGAATACTGAATATTGTTTTTATGACCCTTTATAACTTTTGGAGAATATACTAGAATAATATTGTTTGTCGATTGATTTCATAAATAAAATATAGTTAATTTTTTGAATATACCATAAAATCATAATTTCATGTTAATACATTTTTTGGTATTCAATCAATATAGAAAATTATCTAGTGTAGTTATTTTGCCCCCTAAAAGTCCACAAATGGTTACAGACAGATGTCTAACCCAAACTTGCTGTTTAGTAAGATAGTATAATATACTATCTTACTAAATATATAGCATTGCGTTTATGTATACGCAATGCTATATCGATCTCTCTCTCTCTCCGTCAGGACCACTTGTCCAAGATGCGGCCCCGGCCGATGCCTGAATCCCGACCGCTTGGTGCGACGGGTGAATACGAGCACAGGGGCAAGGTGGTCTGCCGTGCCTGCGGTCAGGAGTGGGGCTCCATCGCCCTCTTCAAGTCGGTCGCCTATCCAAACCTGGCCATCTGCAACTTCAACCTCGTGCAACTTGATATTGAAGGTAACATACGCATCGACCTCCCACATATCCTACCACTTCCAAAGAGTGGTGCAAATCTGTCGTATTTTTACTACTATTGAAACAACTTATATTTTTACTATGTGTTTTGTGAACCGACACAAATCTCAATAAAACCATAAAAAACTTAATGAGGTATATGACTGAAGACAAAAAATATATTCGGTAATGTCATGTGTGAAACAAATTAATGTGCCTTCATTTTTTTGTTTTCTGTAATTACATTTTTTTATTTTAGCAGTGAAAATGCACTAAACTTGTTAATGTTATACATATTCTCTACATATAAAATAAACTTTATTTTAAACATTTCGATAGTCTGTCTATTTCCTACAAAAATTATTATATTAAAGTGATTAAATATGCACAACATACAATTCTGGTTATAATTAATTCGTACAATGCAAATGGTGAATTTATAATATGAAAATTAACTGCTAAATACAGATAGCCTATCTATTCTAACTGTAGTTGAATATCTATGCGTTGTTATTAAATTTTATATTCATAAAGTTTAAAATAAGTAAAAATGTAATTGATAATGAATAAAGTTGTTAATTTTAGTCCTTCATAAATATAACGATAATGTTGTGTAATTCTAGAAAAGGACAATTTGGACAATAACACACAAAAAGAATATTTTTATATAAATATATAATTTAGAATCATTAAATATTTTCTCAACATTATCTTTAACTACTTTTTTTATTAATCGGTCCTATTATAGTATTGTTTGTATCAGAATATACAATCAGAATATATGTATGTTAATATCGAATTTTGTTTATTCATTCTTTCTTCGTGCAACAATTTTTTTTCTTTTCTGTCACCATTGCTTTAGTTTTAATTAATCTCTGTTATTTAGCCTTTTTGTGGTTCAAAATGTTGTACTTTAAACTTATTTTAAAATACTACCACAGCATATTTCAAAGTGGGGCCTATTAGTCCTTCTTAATGTTTATCATTAGGCCACTTCCTCACTTGTCAAATTAAGTATAAATTAGTCGTATTTTACAAGTAAGTCCTCTCAAAACTCAATAAAATATGGGTGTCAATAATAATTTAGTAATCGGGAAGAATCTCAGCATCATGGTAGTAAGACAAACAAGTATGACGCTCTGAATCCAAATCCAGTAGGAAGAT
>JAUZND010041744.1:0-20861 GCA_034780555.1 Coelogynopora nodosa | reverse complement strand
CTCTTGCTCGTGATAGGACTGCATACCGCCGTGAGGTCACCAACGCGCTGCATGCGTATGGCACATAACGACGACGATGATTAGGACGCAAGTCGAAATATTACAATACGCTTTTTACCTGCAGCAAGTGCTATCTTCCTATTTTTCTAATCTTTATATACTTTTATGTACATTTTTAAATAAGACGTCACGAAATATTAAATATAAGCTTTTCTACATTTTTTTATATTTTCATATGTAGAACACTTTGTTATTGCAAACCGTAGGGCAAAACTTCTTACGCCTATATGCGAACTAGATTCTTTATTTTGCCAAGACTCGACTCTGATGAAATACCTCTCGGTACTACGCAATATTTGAAAGCAAAATTACAGAAACACTTTGGAGAGAGAATACAATTTCATTGCTCAACGGCAAAATAATTGGGAATTATAGTTTATGGTTGTCATGTTGATTACGAAAAAATTAAAATTATTTCTAACAGAGAGAATTCAAACGATTACATTCTTCAGAAGGCTGCTTTGATACTAAGAAAACACGTAAAACTGGTAGATCATACCAGATTTCCAGATAATATTACAGTTTCATTGTTAAAAGAACAAGCTCACCCACAAAACAATGTCAAACAATTTTTTAAAACATTATACAATATATGGAGGAATTGCTGTAGATCGCAGAAGATCGCAGTGATCGCAGAGCAGAATCATCAAGAGCAGACGCACTTTTCATTTGTTCAAAAGGTAATGTCAAACCTTTAAAACATATTTATCTGGGAATGTCTATAAAATCTATGATTTGAAGCAAAAAATTAGTTACTGCCTCAATTATTATTGAATAGAAGAATTGGAAACTAAATTGACGTTATCGACATTGATGCTTACGAATTTGATTCTTACGAAGGATGTTGTCTCAAATATTCAGAAAGAACGAAAAGAGGACAGAATGATCGCGAATACTTAATCACTGGTTCTGCACAACAAATAACAGATTTTCAGCCGCTTTAAAATCATTTCGATTTAAAATTGAGTTACCAAAGTTTTTGACCTCTAAGTGGTCCAAGGATCAATACTGTAGTATACTCAAAAACACATCGCTATACGTAAACCATCTGACCACATGCCATCGTTTCAATGTGCATGATACTAATATGGCTATTGAAGAAATTGAGCAACTATGTTCAAATCACGATGAAGCGGATACAAAGATTTGTTTACGTGCAACGTTTGATTATAAACACACCGGTGCTCAAAATATTCTAATTCGAGGTATTTCATTTAATTTTAATGTATGGAGTTGCTTCGAAAAAAAATTTTTAGTTTATAAATCTGTCTCAAATTAGTCATGTGTTAGGAGAGTTACTGTTTGAAGCAATACCGGCTTTCCGGTATACGATTATACTTCAGTATTTGTTTTAAAAGTTTTAGTAAAGCCATTTTCAATACTCATTTTCAAAACGCATCGGCTGAACTGCTTAGAAACGATGTGCTTAATAATGAAAGTATATCAAAATTTGAACATTTCATATGCGCCGTTTTTAGCCAACCAAAAGAACAAAGTTTGAATAAAATGCGTTATAAAGCTTTCTTGCCATCTGACAAATCAAAACCATTTGAAAAATTAAAAGGATTTTGTCCTAAAGGCATCCCCCCATCACACAACGAATTTGTTCCCTATTTAAAAAGGGTTGCATTCACTTCACGCATCATAGCAAATGCAAACAAACGCATACTTTGTAATCAACCGCGAATTAATGATGGGTGGATTCAAGAAGCCCGTAACCAATGTCAAGCAGTTTCGCATGAGGGATCTCAGTTACCGAAATAATTATACCAAATCCTTCCCAATGAAGTAGATTGTGAAGAAAATGGTGGAGACGAAAATCTTGAAATTCATTAATCGGATTAGGAATTCTAATCATGTCGGCGGTTTTTCAAAGAACTTCAAATATAGCATCATGCATACATTATAGTTTATTTTAAAGCTAAAAATGTGCATTTAAGTACAACATTATATGTATATGTACACAGTTATCATAAAGAAAAACATATGTATTTAACTATTTGCATCTATCATTATTACGTTTTATATATATTTTTAATACAATCGGTTATGTTTGTATGATTTGTTTAATTTTATTTGTAACACGATATAATAAAAATTAACTCTTCATATTATGCTCTCATTTGTCTTATTTAAAAATTTACAACTTTATTACGTATTGAGTTGTGAATTATAATAAAGGGATGTATACAGATTGTTTCTTATGAATTTCATGCATGCACCTTGAATTTTGATTAAAAGTCATTTCGTATACTACTTGTTATGCTTCTTAAAAATTAGTGTACAATTATATTACATCTTCAGTGATGGAATTGTAACTTATTATACTTATCTATTATTTTACTAAATATGATGAACGCACCTTGAATTTTGATTAAAAGTCGCTTTCTGTGCTTTTAAAATGACGCCTGGCGCCAAATGTACAGGTTGTGCAACTTAAGACGATCATTTATTTTTATGTCAAGGGTCAATGTATTACTCGATGTCATAGAACCTTTTGCACCAAAACATTTGATTCTATACCTAACTGGGATCCTAGTCTATAACAAACATAAAGAACCTTTGAAGTGGAATTCAACTATCCAAAGAGCAGTGAGTTTTAATTGGCGCTTTCAACCAGCACAACATGTCTAAAATATATTACACAAGTAGTTATAGAGGTAATTCGACAGACAATAAAAAATGATGATGTCGCCGCTTATTATTATTGAATATTTTAAATTGATATGCTTTAAATGAAAAAAAAAATATTGAGTAAGAACAACTTTCGGTTAACTTATACAAATCCACGCAATACATTTTTTTGAGCTAAACAGAGCAAAACATATTTAACAAAGTAAATATAATTTTTAAATAATCTGTCGTCTACACTAACGGTTTAAAATACACAGTAAATAACTACAAAATAAATATAAATAGGTATGTATGTATGTAAAATAGAGATGATATTCTCTAAAATTTGAACCAAATAGTAACACAAAATTACTCTGTTTAAGCGTATATAAAGTCGAAAATATGTTCAACATTAATTAAATATATCATAACAATTTCATACTACTCATATTAAACGAAAGACAACCTATATATCCTTAGGCGCCTGTATAATGTAGAACCTAAAATATGTAGGATAACAATGTCATATTTCTTTTGTGGCACTTATTAAATTTAAAAGTTACAAAATGTGGACCTTTTATTATACTTATTTTGTATGTATTTCGTATTTTTTATATCTGCTATACAAAATATTATATGACAATAGGTTAAATATCATAATTCTACGGTTATGTCACGTGGGACAAAGAGTTTCAAAATTTCAAAAATGTAAAAATGTAATAAGTGAAAGTAAAGCTGATGATTCCAGCTTGACCTCATTGCTGAACAATTTTTTCAGATTAGTTTAGTTTGTATTATTCACATTTCGGATTTCCAGAAACACTAAACAAATGCATTTATTATACCTACTTTAAAAACTTTTTTTAAACAAAACAGTTACACAACAAATTGGATTTACTATATCACTAAAAATGTTATGATATATTCATTTCTCAAACTTAAAAATAACGACATGTCATCATATTAATAAAGGATGAAAAAAAATTGTTTTACTATTTGATAAATTGTATTTTAAATTAGTCATCGTTTCTTAATGTTTTTATAAAATAGCCTAATTAAAAAAATGTTTTTCAATACTATTAGGTTTAGAAATCGATAGTCGGAAATGAATCATACAAATATTGCATACATGTTGATAAATATTTGCAAACATTTTGTATATACATATTCACAGTATTATTATGACACTTTCAGAATCACTAAATATAACATTATTAAATACTTATTTAAATAATTAATTGTGAATAATAACTAGTATATAAATAATATGTCTATACATAATATGTATTCAGGAATAATTTAAAATAAGTAAGAAAGTAAACAATGTTGTGGTGTACTTTATAATGCAACTTAATGGGGAAGGTAGGTATGTGAATCAGGACTCATCACAGGACTCCCCTCCCTATTTTCCCCAACCCACAAAACTCCCACCTCCCAAAACCCCTAACCCCACAACTTAACCCCATCTTCCCAAATTAGGTCATTCGGTTGTTATACCACCCTGTACTCCGATTTCAGGCAAGGTCAAAATCAATAAAAATGAATTTGAATTTACTATTTAGAAGATTCCAATTCGTATTACAATGGTCGTATTTAAGAGCTCTCGTCTAAACTTGCCAAATTACAAAATTGAATGTCGGATATAATAGAGTAGTTCATATATTTTTAAATTCCATTTGCTACATGGTATATGGCCGCACAAAAGTCGCCCTAAATATAAGTGTTTGTTGCGTAAACTTTATTAATACTTCGAATTACATAATTGTTGTATTATTAAATAGGTTCTAACCTATTAGTGACACTATTTAGCATTATAACGCTATAACACTATACATTATATAGTGGCTATGGCGGGTATAATAGAACAGTTAACATAGTGAATAATTTAAAATTCCCTGTCAAACATGGTTCACGGCTGCAAAAGTAGCCTCAACTACCAATTTGTTCCAATTTATTATTAATAATAATGCAATTATTAATAAAGATATGATCAATCTAATGTGCCGAAAGAACACTTGAAATAAGGTAAGAGATTTGATAAAATCACCGTAATAGTGGGATATTTTTATTCATTCTCTACAATTTATTTTACATTTCAATTATATAATTAGAATTTTTTTAATGTAAACGTTATAATTATTTTGTTCCCTTTCGGTGAACGGCAGTTTTGTTTGTCAATTGTCTTTTTTAATAATTTTGTAAATCTTACATATATTTTTATTTACAAGATATGTTATATTTTCATAAATGTTAGACATATTTTATCGTATTTTTTGATTTCGAAATTTTTATTCGTGATTCTATTTGCTTATGGGTATTTGATATTTGGGTATTTGAAAAAGTACCTGTATGGAAAAGGTAATAATCTATAAGTATACAATAGTGGCTAACTAATGAATTCGTGCATAATAATATAGTTAGTGCTCCTTTCACATGTTCTTTATACATATAATAAATATTAATAATTAATAAGAAAATGCAGTTAATAACTAAGATAATATTATCATTATTTCAAGATTTCATTTATTTATATAAAGACTTTTCATTTATGTCTATCGCAAATAGGAAGCATTGCTAAATAATGGTCAGTTTAAAACTATAATCAGGTAAAACAGCAACTGTCATATATATTTTGTGTGATGGCAGGAGCAAACATAGGTTAGCTGTAGGTACTTTGAGATGCCCACGTGTAAGTATAATTTGAATTTGTTGATTTTGAATAGACTATCACTGACGTTCAACGAAAAGTTCAGAATATCGTCTTGTTGACTAGATGATACATTCATTCAACATTGAATGAATCAAGATGAATGTTGCATTCATATCATAGAGATTCATTGCTCAGAAAAATACTAGTTTTCTACAACATGTCGCGGTGGAGATATATAGACTCATATTAATGTCAAAAAGGTTAATCTCTCACAATGGTAAAGTAGTATTATTTGACAATTGTTAATCAATCAACTTTGAACTACAAGTACTTTACTTCACCTTAGTCACAGGGTCAACTGAGATGTAAGTTGAAATAATTTAAATCTATTTAACTAGATTTTAGTTGAAGTTGAAGAAGCCACTTTCTGCCGATAAACTGAACTCCTTTTGTGAGATGAACATGTTGCAACTAAAGTAAGGTGAACAAAATTGTAGAAAATATGGGGATTCAGAAAGTTTGACTACACAATTACGTACCAGGCATTTAACCACTATTCATCTCCACAATTGGTGTTTGTCCATCGTGCATGAAGAAATCAATCAATCCATTGAACGTTATTATTTTACAGCCAACTAATTTGGCTTTAAAATAGAATCATTTAATCATTTATCAGTGGTTCATCTTATAAAGTTTCGGTTTTATGATACATTGTCTACAACGTGATGTCCAAAAATGCAGAAATTTCCATGAAATGATTTCTTGTTATGTACTTATCCTGCGACGCAAGGCACTTTGCAAATATTTGAACAATATAGTCCATACATTGAGTGAGTAATTATATTCATTTTTAGTAGAATTCCTACTAATCTCTAAATTTCTTTTTCTGACATAGTGAAAAAATATAGACACTGAGCAGCTTATAGATGTCTTATTGATTGTTGATCATGTGTCATTAGAAGCGTCTGCAAGTCAAGATTCCTGATGTGAAATGTTTACGGACTTGTTCGGACTTTACGCCTTGTTCACAATTTCCTTGTTTCCAATTTATCTATAGATAATAAATTTAAGTATGTACAGTAATAACTCTTATGAATAATAATAATTAAAGAGCATTATAGTTAACATTTTTATTAAATATGCATAAAACTTACCATTTATTAAAATAGGCACATATAAAATGACCACAATATTGTAAACTTTGGTATATTTTGAATGAACAGATTTAATTTAATATAAAAATAAGGTCTTAGCTTTATTGAAATGTTCCTTATTGCAGCATATATGTTATGGTGTAAAACACGCTTTACAACGAGACGTCTATAGAGTTTGGAGCCAAAATGAAGTATACATATACTATTATTAGTTTTAAAAAAATTGCACAATACAGCAAATTAGTTGTAAATAGTTTTAATTGTCATTTAGTTGTACAAGACTAAACTGCAGCACATTTTTATTAAGTATATAATCCAATATAAACGTAAAGCGTAATACCCTAACTATTCTTTGAAGATAAGCTTATCGTTTGTCAGTGTAGTATTAATAAATTTGTATTTTAAACAATGTTATATATATTATATAAATATACATTATGTATAGCTAAACATACATTATGTATAGCTAAACGTACATTATGTATAACAAAACCGATGTGATAAATGATTTATAATAAATATACAATGAAAACTAAATTTTCAATTTTCAATTTTCAATTTTCAATTTTCAATTTTCAATTTTCAATTTTCAATTTGCAATATGTAAAAGATTTTTAACGAAGTCAGTATAGTACGTGAAGAGCCAGGAAATGTTCACGTCATTTTGTTGTATTTTGATTGGCTAGGGTTAGATCTTTCAAGGTTTTGTCCATTAACCCTTCGTATACCATGGGGTAATTATTTACCCCATTAGCAACAAAAATTAAAATTACACAAAATATATAGTATATTTTTAATCTGTCCTTCTATGACTTTTCCTACTTTATTAACATAAGAAAATATCAGTAGAAAATATTTATTATAATATTTAATTTCCTTCTTACATCGAATTTAAATATTTGTAACATGGAATACCAGACGTGGTAAATTAATTTATTGCGTTCAACATTTTGACCGTGACGAGAAAAGTAGTCAAGTTGGAGGTTTTAGCGTAAATTTTTTAATTTTTTCTTGTTTAAAATTATTCGGCATTCTGACCGGTGGGTGTTAAGATCGCAACCCCTTTAAAATCTCATTTCAATACAGAATTTAATGTGACGTCAGCTTGTTCCAATGATTTTCATGATGAATCATGACATGAAATTATGAAGATCAGTAGCCTTGTTTTGATTGATTTTTAGCAGAAATTTCATTCGTATCTGAGTAGAATAATACTTTTCTATGTAAAAATCAACTTGTGAGGATAAAAATTTGTCCGATTAAAGTAATTTTACAGTTCATGCGAATACCGGATGAGAGATAAATGATTTACAAAAATGAATACTACTGTTCAATTTATCATTAAATTGCAATTATGAGCATCTAACAGCTTCATATTTTTGTTGAATAAAATTTGCTTTGTTTACAAACAATTGTAGGCGCTAATTCTAGAAAGTTATTTCTAGACAATAATCTATATCAATGATTTTACCAAAGAATTACTAATTATATGTTAAGATTTTAAAACAATATTGACTTATAATTTCAAATACGGTTGCGTATATTTTTTACGTTCTGTACATTTAAGCATATATACAAGCTAGTCGGGATGCATATATAAATATATATATACAGCGCGGGAATAACGAAGTTTGTATTTGTATATTTTATTTTTTCATTGTAAAAATATGTAATTATTTAGGTAGGCTTACTTTGTTATTGAACATGTTTCAAAAAAATAACTATTATCATTATTTGATAATTTGTAATGAACATGATTCCTGACAAAAGTTTTTAAATTTCTGTTTATCAATCTAGCCAAAAAAAGTACATTTAAATTTATATATTTTAAAATAATTCGATATCATTTAAACATTATTATTAGCGTAGAGAACTTTTATGATAGTTATATTTCTTAAATCTAGGTTTCCCAATATTTTAGGAAATCAGCAGAATAGTTTATACAGTTTTAACGTTAATGAATTTCATTTTCCAAACTGCACAAAAGATGATGTTTAATATATTTAGTAATATTGAGCACATATTATTGTTGATAAAAATAATATTCGTGTGTATAATTATATATTTCTAAAATTATGACGTTAACAATTTTATGAAATAATAATAATAAAAAGTAATAGTTGACAACTTTTTTTTTTTAATGCGAAAAAAATAGATATTTTAAAAATATTAAAATATAATTAAATTAAAGATTTCATTGAAATACCTGATTTGCACAGGTATAAATTAACTAATTTTCTAATTACGACCATATAAAAATATAAACAGTATGTTTTATTGTGTTTTATAAATATTCGTTTAGTCATCTAAACGTAAACATTTGATTACACGAAATATAGTATTTTTATAGTAAAACTATATTTTTCTGAAATATATATTTATTCCGAAATAAAAACATTTTTGAATAATTATACAAATTAGAATTACACAACAGAGATAATGATGTGAAAAAGTATATTACCTACTTTTAATGTCACCATGGACGGTTAAATAAATGGATACAATTTATAATATAATCATGAAATGAAAATAAAATAGTGGTTTGTGCCAATTTGAACATTCTAAGCTAAATATCTTATTATAATATGTAGATTCCATAAGCATATTGATTAATATTTAAAGAGATTTAAAGAGATCAAATAACGTAGTCATAATAAAGTCAGAATACTTTCATAAATCAACATGTCAATTAGACACTTTAATCCTCTGTGTTATGGGCTGCCGACAAGTGGGACACGTGGCAACCTCGGAAGAGCAGTCTTGGCAATACATGTGACCACATTGTAACACAGTATTACGCTCATTTTCAAAACAAATTTGACAGACGGACTGAAAGTTGAGAAGAAAATATAGTGATTTTACGTAGATTTATTGTAGATGACCTTGTTATATTTGTGAATATATTGTTAACATTAGTATAATTTGAAAGTTTTTGAAATAATTTGAAAAGTTTAAAAAAATGTTATTTTAATATAGGATACATATTTTATTTACAAAATAATATAAACATTTAATTGTTGTTCTATATTTCTATTTAGTTCGTAAAGAATAGTTGTAGTGTTCAAGGTTTTACGTAGCCGTCTAATAAATCAAAATAAGTATATAGTTAATCTAACATTAATGCAAACTAATAACCATTTTATAGTAAGTGTTTTTTCTGTAGGTAAAAGACTACAACAAATAAATTGAATAATAAAATAAAAGCTAATGAATGGATTTAAAAATATAAGTATATGTACATATATATCGATCATATGTATTATTCATTATATACTTAATTATAAAGATTATAAATTATTATATAAATTTCATTTAAATGTGTAGACATACTTTTTAACAATTATTAATTAAGTTAAAGCAATTAGACTGGTCAGTATAATTTAGAAATTGTTTTAATTTGTTAAAAATCAGTTAGCGTTATTGCTTACTTAAAAAAATAATTTATAAAATAAGGAAATTAAAAAGATATTAAAATAAGAAATAAAAAAAATAAAAAATAATCTAGACAGTCGGCGTGGCACGCTTAAAATAATATTTACAGTATTTACTCATTTGATATAAAATTAACTGAAAGATATACATGTTATACATATGTTTTACTTGTTATCTTAAACAAAACGTTTATTTACGAAGTATGCATAAACATGATAGAAATTTGTATTCAATTAAATTAAATAATAACGATATTATTGTAATAATTACATTGCAAATGTTGCAGAACTCATTTGTCTAATTAGTCTACCGTCTCAAGATTATCTGTCTGAATAAGATCGTGCTTAACTATTTGTCTCTTCATCATTTTTAATGGCTTTGTAATTTGACTAAAATATTGCATACGTATTATATATAAGTTATTTTATTACATTCTGTTTCACGTTTTCCACTTTAACTTGCAGTTCTTTAACGCGTTTTTTATAATCCATTGTCAAATCCTTGTCAGACGTCAAATCTCCAAAATGGTCAACGTAATTTTTGCTGATTGATGCATCTCTCTGCAATCTCTGCAATCTGACTCGTACAGCCTATAAATATCATGACAAAAATACTGAAAATCATCACTGAAATTGGATTGTATTAAGCTAGACAAATACAGAGGATGGACTATAATTAAATGGATACAATAATTAAAACAAATGTTGAATCAAATTTATGTATATTTACGATCGTTAATTCTAACTAGATCATATTAATGAGTAAATAATGTGTTACACTATACAAAAATTACCTAAAGAAAACATGGTATAATTTAAGTTAATGAAAAACCCTATAACTAACAAAATTACGAATAATTACTAATATATGTTGACTGATTGGCATCCATCTGCAGTTTCATAATATCATTCCATAGCCATTATTCAAAATGCAATGTTGTGTTTAATATTAAAAATTCACTTATGTCGATAACATTAATAAATGACATTTTCAAAATGTATCAGTTCCTGATATTAATAAGTGATTGTATCCTATATTATTTTATCCTGCGCGATTATATCATATAAGGCCTACGGGAAAATTAGTTCACCCTATAGATGGGTAAGCATATTAGACCAGTCGAAATAGCTTTAGACCTAGACAAAATTAGTACAAAGCTGAACATTGTTGGAAACATGCTCGATGGTAATCTACATAATCCTTTAAAGTTTCATCGAAATTCACCTAAAGGAACAAAAGTTACAGAATTTTATTTTACCATTTATATATACGGTCGTTTACTATATTTTATTTCGTATATTATATTTGTCTTTATGCATATTGATTTTTTTAAAGTAGTTAATAGTTAATAGTTTTTTGTGTACACCTTGTGTAGGATATTTTAAAGTTATGTTTTTTTATTGGTAAGGTTTATAGATGTATAATAATAATACAAAAGCATCATCATAGAATTTGAAATACTTATATTAAATACTATAAACTGACTTTCTGTGTATTATGATACTAGTCATTGAGTGTCGACAATATGCTGGGAACATTTGATTGTTGTAAATTATAATAATTTATCATGTCAATTTTATGATTTTAAGTATGATATTTATGCTTGTGTCCTTTTGTTTCAGATGTATACCTAATGGACGTCAAAGAAGATCAATGTTCGATTTGTGGGGACGATGACAAGTGTGAGAAAATAGTCCAAGTTACAAAAAAAGGATTTGTAACTCTTATTCAATTTGCAAAATTACGTTCGAATGACAAACTTCTCGATTATTTCTCTAGCAGAGATACTGTGAAAGTACAGCAAACATGCAGACGTGATTTCACCAAACCTACGACGAGCTCCCCCTACTGAAGAAGCTGAAAAACTGACAACGAATAGAAATAAGCTTAAAAGATTCCATACACAAAAGTTTGATTGGAAAACCGACTGCATTTTTTGTGCTAAATCAGCATATGGTCAAAATGAACACTGTGGTCGTCACGATATCCAGATAGTGTCAACTCTTCCGTTCAGAAACAATGTTCTTGAAACATGTAAAAAGTGAGAAGATGCATGGACAGCAGAAGTGAAAATACGTATTAATGACTGTATCGATCTCGTGGCTGTTGAAGCTGTGTATCACAAGACGTGCCAAACTAAATTTATGTGTGGTAATGCTTTGGAGTCATCTGCTGGATATGTTGGACGTCCTGAAAATACTCATCTGATACCTAGTTTTCGAGATTTGTGTGTATGGCTTAAAACAGAAGCATATGCTGAGCTGTACACTGTCAGTGAATTACAAAAGAAAATGTTGCAGTTAGAAAATGGTGCTGGTGTCTATTCAACTAAGCATCTAAAAAGAAAATTGGAAGAACACTTCGGATAATACATATATATTGCTCAAACAGAAGGTAGAAGTGACGTATTTTGCTTTCGTCAAATGGCAAATTTCATTATCAATAAAACGTGGTACTTAGATCGAAAGGAATCAGTTGAAGAAAAAGCACAACGAATAGTTGAAACAGCGGCAAAAATAATACGATCAAATATTAGAGACATGATATTTGACATGGAGTCTTATCCAGCGGAAAAAGAAATAAAGAGTAGAGAACAAAGTCTCAAGTATCTTCCACCAACTCTCACATTATTCCTAAAAGATATCATTCCTTCAGTGTTACAAAAATATCAATTGGTCAATGCATTGTGAAAGCAGCAAAACCACGAACATCCGTTTCACCAGTAATGCTTGATCTTGGAGTAGAAATGGATCACATGTTCGGCTCTAAATGGCTCATCAATGAACTTGCCAGACTTAGTTTCCCCGTCTCATATGACGAGGTTACACGATACAGAAAATCGATTGTTTAAAGTGAGAAGATGGAAGATTTATTACCTGAAGCATTTCCTGGTTCTTTCTCTCAATGGGTTGCAGACAATGTCAACCACAATGTGGCTACCTTAGATGGCCATGGAACATTTTATGGCATGGGTATAATTGTTGTTTCCACACCATCTGCTGCTAGTACTGGAAACAGAAAGCTATACAACGGAAAACAATCGCTACATCTCCATCAGTGACTGATGGAAGAGGAATTCTACTTGTCACGTACCACATACCAGGGAAGAAAGCTCTCTGCGGTCTCACGTTGAAACCTATAATAGAACTAGAGCATCCTTTCACAATGCCGGCAGATACACTTTGAGAAACTATTTGGCAGTCTGGTAGCATGTTTCCTGATTTATCTGAAAAAAACGAATTAGTCAGGATTTATGCAATCTTTTTCAGATGGAATTCATTCTAGTACGTCAGAAATTACTTTCTTGCCAATAATTGACTTAAAATCGGATGAGTCGTGCAATTATTCTACATTGATCGTTATCGAAAATCAAGCAAAGAAATTTAATATAGTTACTCCATGCATCACTTTTGATCAACCTTTGTAGCTGAAGGCTGTGGAAATAATCCGCTACAAGGAAATGAATTTTGTGTGTCGCATGATGATGAGCTTTTTAGGAAGTTTGGGTACACTGATGGCTGGTTTAGGTCTTTCCGATTTACTTGAAACCATCTATGGCTCAAATACCGGGGAGCAAATTATGGCTGGAAAAGCTGTATCAAGATCCCTTAGAGGTAATTTTTTAACGGAAGCAGCTCTGACGTGGTAAATCATGAAATACTTTATTTCTAAGCAGATTCTTCCTGAAATTGAGACTAAAGTCCAATTTCCACTTTCCACAGACTAGGCCACGCCGACTGTCTAGATTTTTTTTTTTTTTAATTTCTTATTTTAATATCTTTTTAATTTCCTTATTTTATAAATTATTTTTTTAAGTAAACAACGCCATAATCAGATGAAATTGATCTGGATTCAGTAAATAGTTCGGATGCACACAAAGACCAAGGAATGTGTTTAATTGAACAAGAAGATCTGGAATGAATTCATGACATTTTCAATAATCTTCTGTATGGATCTCTCAATATTGACCAAGCCTTGTCATGCAAGTCATTTAT
This sequence comes from Coelogynopora nodosa, assembly GCA_034780555.1. Lineage (NCBI taxonomy): Eukaryota > Metazoa > Platyhelminthes > Proseriata > Coelogynoporidae > Coelogynopora > Coelogynopora nodosa. The sequence goes on along the minus strand of JAUZND010041744.1, from coordinate 6,957 downwards.
TTATCTCCAAGATGCTATTGAGATAAAAAAAGTCAAACTTGTCAACTAGTTCCCAAATCGTCATGTTGTGGTTACAATATATTAAATATATTTTTATTCTTTAATGTTTTATCAAATCAGAGAGAACAGGGATTTAGAATATGCACCTGATCACGATAAGAAGAATGCTCAATCGTTTTGCAGCCAATGGCAACAACAACTACGCAAAATTCTCTCGTCTTTCTCCCAACTGATGTATGAATTGCCTAAATCTCATCTTTGGCTATATCACCAATTTCTGAATGGAAATCATGCAGTCAGAAGATCTATGTATGAATATTTAACAGTCGCGCTAATAATGTTTTCTATGTTATTCTTGGATAAAAAATTGACTATATAAGATATGGTAGCAAGCACGAAATGAATGGCAAATATTAATTAATTAGGAAAAGCACCTTATTAGCCTCTTGGTAGGGCTGGGTCTATATAGAAAACCTATACTTTTTATGGATTGTAAACAATGAAAAATTTAAATATATATGGTATATTATATATATGTGGGATTTTATAGGATACAATAATACATTTATTCGTTTTCCAATAACAAATTGGAGCGAGGGTTCGGTTTCACAGAAAACCATATTTATTGTAAACTGACAAAATATATGACAAAAAATATGTTTAATCTGGTTTAATTTCAATAATGTTATAATTTAAAAAAATAATAATTAACGGCTTAACTTTTCTTAACTGCCAGGATATATTTAAAAATATGGGACTTAGCTTAGAATTATAATAATTAATAATTAATAACCTAATCTGAACCTAATACTAAATTGCAGTATTTAGTTTTGTTCGTTATTATTTTACTAACTATTTGACTAACTATGTTAACATATTTTAGATTGTTAAATAACAATAAAGTTAGATTTCTATCGCAATGATGTTTCAATTCTGATAGATATATGTTATACATGATTCACTATCATAAGCAGACTTTTAAAATATTTGAAATGCTTTCATTATAATTTATGTTTGTATTATTTGTAATGTACTCATATAATTCAAAGGAAGTAAAGTATTTAGTACGTCTAGTTAAACAATTAAGATTCCTTCTAACTAAATTATTTTTATATTACATGTTGTCTGAATTACTTTTTTTGATCACGTTTAGAACACTGTTGGCTAACATTTAGAACACTATATATAATGCAATGATTTTCATCATTTTAGAACAAACGGTTCTGTACGTGTAAGAGCTTCGAACAAGGCCACATCACACATCAACATAATATTTAGAACTTCTTGTGTGTTCTATTGCGTTACAGTGTTTTTTTTAATTGACTTAAAAAAATTAGGCATGCACAAGGAAATTTGAAAATATGATTAGTCGATTTTTTTATGCTTACCTCGCCTACTTTAGGATTCCCTCTAGATGAGGCACTTGCCAGCATACTTTGCTTGGTATTAGAAGTAGCCGAACGTTTGCGGACAGTTTTACTCAATATTGGCTTGAAGACGTCGTCTGAGCAGACATCAAGCGCAGTTTGAGACTGATCGTTTTTCACCGCTAAGTCGGCTCCGTTTTCTACTAAAAGTATCGCGATTTTTTTGGCATCAGCTGCATCAAATTTCATATTGGGAAGATTTCTTAAAAGCTTTAATAGAAGTAAAAATATATATGAAAAGTGACACTTATTTGTTAATGTCAAATTAGATGTTAATATAAGTATAGTAAAATCGAAATAGATGAATCACCTCGTATTTTAAAGACAATGTGGATATATTAAAAAAATAAACGTACTTGTTAATCTAAAGTAGTTTATTCTGTGAAAAAGACGTGTGAGTAATAACATGTTATAATTTTAAATGAAAAAAAAATATTTTGAGCACTGATTCTATTATTTTTAGTACGTTCAAAAACAGCTTATTGAAGTCATTTGCATGACTTTCATAAATACCCAAACCTACCTAATATCTTATTTCACGTTGGTAAGTGATGTGGAATAACAAGCCCTTATCTTCCACTTCAAAATGACCTAGCAATTCTCTATGGGATTCAGATCTGATAAAAACCTATACCTATAAATATGACCTATTTTACGGTTACTAAAAGATAGGACCACGATGAATGAATTAGGACCATTTACCTGGAGCGATGAAAGACAAGTTGCAACAATTTATGTATTTAAAACATTCTCACTTTTAATATAACGGAGTACTTTGCCACCAATCACAGCTGTCAAAAACGGTTACATGATTCTTAGTATGAGGTCTTTCGTACTTGGCTCACCAGAAGTAGAATGCCTCTCCAATCCCACATCACTTACGTACCTACTTGAAAAAAGCCATCAAGCAGGTCTAAAATGTATACAAATTAATTCTTATAAAGAGCTGTTTTCTCCATACCATGAAGAATCAAAGCAGTGTTCATAACAATGTTAGACATTCAACATTGTCTGGTGGGCATGTACACTCTGTTTTTTTAGAGAATAGATGAGTGGATAAACATTTATTTTATTAATGTATCATATCTACATTGCCTCTAAACTACTGAATGTTAATAATGGAGATGAGAAAACAATGTCAGATAACATAAAAAGTAACCCATGGTACAGAAACATAATTGTTATTATATATTATAGAATAGAAATTAAAGAAAAATAAATAAATAAAGATAAAGCAACATTGATTATTTCAACAATATCATAGTGAAACTAGATATAACCAAATATCTATAAAGTTTATCAAAAAGGTTAATGAATACTAACTACGTATATGCCACGCACATTCAACATATATTATTTTTTGGCCGTATTTTATTTTCTATGCGAATTAAAAATAATGGGAAAATGTGTAAAAATCGTTTACAATTATACAAAGTAATGTTTTAAATTAATCAGATAAAAAAGATTTAAAAAAATCAGATTAAAAAAATATTTTACTGCAGTCGGTATTCAGAATTAGTTGTAAACTTAATGTATATTTAAAAATTCTTATTAAAAAATAACATTTATACGTAATATTAAAATAATATTCTCTAATATATATTAATAAAACATTTTTATATATTCTGATCTTTGTTTCTTTTTAATTATTTAATATATGTTATAAACATATGTTATAAACGTTAAATATATCTTATAAACTTTAAATATATCTTAAAAACTTTAAATATATCTTAAATTTTTAAAATATATCTTAAAATTTTTAAATATATCTTAAATTTTTTAAATATATCTTATAAACTTTAAATATATATTATAAACTTTACATAGCCTATATCTTATAAACTTTAAATATATCTTATAAGCTTTAAATATATCTTATATGTACACATTAAATATATCTTATAAACGTTAAATATATCTTATAAACTTTAATTAAATGTTATAAACTTTAAATATGTGTGTATATTAATATAAATCAATATATGATCAATAGTATACAGTTTACCGGACGCATTTGCATTAACATTCGAGCGATTTGCCCTTCTGCATTAGCTCGTCTGCAAGCTTCATGCAGAGCAGTATCTCCGTCTTTGTCCTTTCCGTCAATTATCACAGGAACTTTAGATTTACGTAGAATAGTCTCGGCAGCCTCGGTGTACGTTCGGACAGCCGCCAAGTGGAGCGGAGTTTGCCTGTTACCATTGACGCAGTTAGGGTCTGCTGATCCGGTTTGCAAAAGAGTTTCAATAACTTGAATATGATTATTGATCACTGCAACGTGCAATGCTGTGAAACCGTCCTCCTTAACATTATTAACAACTTCGGGATGATATTCTAATATCAGTTTTGTGGCTCTAAAAATGAGAAATAATAAATTGTTCATTCCACGAAGTATGGAATAATGGATGACGCAATGTTAAATTTGTCTGTCTTATTTCGTTAACATAGGGTATAATATTAGAAAAGGTGAATTTATATTTTCAGTTATCTGTTGTTTATTAATCTGCCAATAAAATCATAATCAGCTAACTCTGATTGATATAGCCTAATTAAAAACAATTATACATAAATAAGTGAAGTGTTTATGAAAAATAAAATTGAGACATTTTCATCAGCATTCACTGGAGTGTAACACAACTGTCTCCCCTTCCACCGAATATTGTTCTTTTTGTAAAGAGCTTTAGCGAATTATTTACCTAAGCAGATCCGTTCTATCTGGGAAAATCTGTTACTGCAATTAGAGTAACTGTTAGATATATAGAGTAGTTAATAATGTATAATTTCATTTCAAGTAGGTCCAACTACGTGTTTTCGCCTACATCCGATTGGATAAAACAAAAGAAAATTGGAGATCTAGTTTGGAGATAATAGTTTTGGAGTGACTGTATTTGATATCCCAAAGTTCGAACATCTTAATTACTGTATTTATAAATATTTAATGAAATGGTAGGAAATTAATGTCATGTCCACATGCTGAGTTCTTCCGGAAGCGCACAGACAATATAGTAGTAATACATCTGAAACTTCTTTCAGATGCTTTAATTGCTTTGTGGACCCGGGTTTAAAGGGTTAAACATTAGGACGATTTCACAAACACATAAAAGATTAAATCATTTTTATTTTTGTGTCTATTTCAAAATCAATTACGCATATTATCGTAAGGTTAACTTATTAAATATTTATAAGGATTTTAAAACAATGACGTCACCGCAGTATAAAAAACATTATTTTGGCTATTTTGAAACAAACATTAATCTGTACTCGCCAATTTAATTATTCTAATTAAATGTTCATAATTGAAATATTTATGCGATGTATAAAACAAATTGAAGTATAATACATCCAAAATAATGTTCAATATAGGTATTTTATAACTTTTAATTAAATGTAACAGATATTATTATTATGTAACAAGGGAATATTATTTCAATAACATAATGACAAATATCTTGACATAATTTTTCAAATGCCAAACAATAATATATTGGGCTTTAAAATGTCCCAAATAAGCTATTTTATTATTTAAAGTGTTTATTGTTGTCCCGCTTAATTATCATATAATATACAGTCAACATAATTTATATATTTTAAAACAATAAAATTAGTGACTTTGTACAAATGATGATGTAATATCGTTAAACCATGAATCAAATTGATAACTGTTTTTTTATATATTTGAAAATTGTATAAGTGACTCACTAATTAAAATGTCAAATAAATCAGGTCAATACCTTTTGAATTATAGTTGATTATAAATGTATGTCATTTATACTATCACTCCCATTAGCCGCTCTACATCTAATTATCAAACTGTACAGTCAATTTTCATTAATTTTTATTCCAGCGCATAAATATTCCAGTGCATAAATATTATTAACGACGTGATATTATATTATGTTGAAGAAGATCAATTTCTGTAACATGGTTACAAAAAAATGTAGCATATACCTAAATACAAACTATAAATTATAATAATAATCGTTATCAGTAATATAAAACTTTTATAAGTTATTCGATGGGTTTGTTGGATATTATTTGAATACTTGAACAACATTATTGTATTTTAACACTATATTTATATAGATATACATATATACAGGTAAAGCATGATTATTACGATTTAACTATAATAAAAAAAACGCAAAATAATATTACAAATTTGATGTTACTTACCAATAATATATTTTTAAAAAGAAAATGTAACTAAATCACCTATGTAGTGTCATCAAATTACATGTATATATATATTTATTCTTTTGTAACCTGTAAAAACTTTTTTAAATCGATGAAATACTTCAATTGTTAAGTGCAACATATGTCATTCTTTTGCAAGTTAAATGTTATATAAATTTAAGAGTTATTTAGAAAATAACTACTGGAAACAATAGAATAGAAAATATGGCAACATATTTTTCTGGATTTTTTAAATTTTTTAAAAAAAAATTTCTTAAATTTAAGAGTTATTTATAAAATAACTACTGGAAACAATAGAATAGAAAATATGGCAACATATTTTTCAGGATTTTTTGTATAGGCTTACAGTGAACCGTCCTCAAACATTCAGCTTCCGAGACAATGTTAAACAAATATACCTACTTAACGTGTGTGAATGGTTCCACACGCTAAACTTGTTGGTTGCTAATTATTAAAATTGTAAAAAAAAGAATACATACCTATCATTACCCCGAAGTGCAGCATGATGAAGAGCAAGGAAACCATTGTTATTGGCTATAGTTACAGAAGCACCTTTATCAAGAAGTAGTTCAAGTATGTCCATGTTTTCTTTGTAGATGGCGTCATGAACTGGCGTGTCTCCATCCGAATCCTGTTAGTTTCAGATACATTTGAATATAGATAATGAAATAGTGTTATGCGATATTCTAAAGATTACTGCGATTCATCATAATTTAAAATTTAATTAAATGTTGACACAAATTAAATAAATCTTACTGAGTTTGATATAATACAACTTTATTTAATGTTTTACTTAACAGCATTAAATAAAATAATTAATTGTTAGTTTTAAACTTTTATTTTTTAGTAGACACCATCTCATTACTTGATAAGTCATGTATTTACTTATAAATACTTACCAAAAGTCATTTTAAAATATTCCTAATTTTTATTGTTTTCTCAAATTTTAAATGGTAAAATATGACATTAAAAACTTTTGTCCATAATTGCATTATTAATGTTATATTCTTTATTGGATAATAAAAGTTAACACCTGGACAATTTTCGCTGCATAAATTATTATCTTAAAATAATTAAATGAAGACGTAACTAAATTCAACTATTGATTTAAAAAATGAGTATTTTATTATATCATTATATCATTATATCATTATTATATCACCGAATCATAATCGTCAATGTTTGCACAAATATCGTTAACATAAATATTAACACTCCTCGTTATTATTCTTAATTACTAACAAAGCCCATTATTATATGTGTATATTATGTTAACTACTTATAACAAGCATCTTATTTAAGCAACTATAAAATCCCCTCCCCTCCCCTCCCC